>JAVJIF010033340.1:0-155075 GCA_038442645.1 Agave tequilana | reverse complement strand
GTGTGCAGGTAAAAACTCAATCAGTCCTCTGAAGAGAAGTGGTCTGCTTTTCTCTTCTCTTCTCTTGGTTGAGAGAGATACTCAGATCTCTGAACTAGTGGGGATGCCCACTCTTGTTATTACCCGGCCAAGGACCGGTAAGTCTCGGTCATCCTGAGACTTCACCAATAGACTGATCACTTTTAGGGAGTTTAACTCCCTTAATTTAGCTTTAACAGCTACCTCAGGGATTGATTTCCCTTATCCTTTGTTTGTATTGGACTGATCTGCAGAGAAGGGTTTCAGCCCAGCTTCCCAGCGAAGCTATCTTTTTGACTTGATCAAAGAAAGATCATTGCATGTGTTAAGTTCGCCACACAGGCAAAACTTGGGACTTAAGTCTCTTCAAGGTTGAGCCAGTCTTGCCATATAGGTGGGGTCAAGATTGCGTCCCTCAGGGTCAGTCTGGCTTAGCCATATCGGCGAGGCTAGGATTTGGCTTATGCTGAGCTAGCCTATCATCACCGTGCAAGCGAGGGAGCCTCTACTTTAACTGAAATTAGTCTTTAACTGAATCTGATATAAATTCCCCAAAGAATGTGACTTAGCGTTTTTGTAGCTCTTCCCTTGACTGACTGCTGACTTGTTTCAGTTTGCATTGCAGTGAGCTATGATCGCCAATCTTTTGACTTGATGAAAGAGACCAAGAAGTTGCCTCTTGCTTTTCCAGTTGAAACTTTAATCTTAAGCAGGAGGAACAAACTGGGGCAGCCGATGTGCGTTCCAAAAGAGGTTGGCAGTCGCTTATCCGAGATAATCCACTTCGAGGCGACGCTGGTAGCCGCTTATCCGAGATGATCCACTTCGGGAAAGCGGACGTCACCTGTAAAGTCGCGGATCTTCCCATTGCCAATTTTCATCAAAGAAGATCCAACCTGCTGGTGACGATCAGTCCTTTGCCAATTTTGATTACGGAAGGTTCAACTTCTTGATGGCACCATCTGTCCTGGTGGCACCATCTGTTCTTGTGCGAAGGATTACAGCCTTGTGCAGGAGGGAGGCCTTTCGTGTCCAGTTGGTTTGGCTTGAAAGTAGATAAGACCACTTGTATGCCTTTTGAGCAAATGACTCTGTTGTATGAAACACAACCTTGATGTAGTAGTATCAATGTACCTTCCCTTTTAAGTCAATAAAGATTTATTTTCTGCTTATCTGATTTTGCTATGCCTTCTTTTTTTGAATTTGGGAACACTTGAATTGGTCCGGCGGAGCTAGACTTCACCCGAAGTTAAAGACAGGATCCTTTTTGAATCAGGAATGAGCTTCCAGCGAAACTAGCATGAGTTTTCCGCGAAGTTCGAACTGTGCTTTTAGCGAAGCTAAGGCAAGCTTTTCAGCGAAGTTATTGATACATCGCGCGAAGTCCGCATTTGACTCGTGGCGAAGTTAGCCCTTAGGCGGTTTACATCCTGTTGAATAACAGGATGCGAGGCTGTCCTTTGAAATTTGGCAGAAAAGGACCTTAATGCCCTTAAAATGATCTTCGGACCATAATATCCTTCTGATGAAGTTAGCCCTTGGGGCTGTGTCGCATTCTGTTGTGCTAAGCTTCTAGAGCGAAGCTAACACTTGGATATTTTCCTGTATCCTGCCTTCATGTGGAATGCGGAGATATGCTACAGCTGCGAAGCTAAGCTTTGGGGCGAAGCTATCGTTAGGCCAGCTTCGCTCAGAGAGCGAGACTATGCCTTGTCAAATTTTGCTTTCTTGTTTTAGCCCTTATTCGGATAATGAACTAATCATGGTTTTTCTTTGTTCTTGCAGTGCACTACAGTCCTGGTCCTTTGAACAGTCTCTTCGGCACAGCCAAGGGGTTAGATGGCAATATTAGCCTGCAGTTCCAAGGGCAGGCTTCTCTGTTCAGCGAGCGGAGCTCTCCTGCTCGGGACACGCTTATTTATGGTGGGGACCAGCGCATCATGAGGAGCATTTTGACTACTGCTCCTCTTGAAGATTCTGACCAAAGGATCCATCGTAAGCCCGGCTTCATGTTTGGAGACGCGACGCCAGACCATGATCGCCAGCTGCTGGGCGGAGAAGGGTAATGGATTTTTCAAATGGATGGCGAGAAGTTCTATCTTCCGTCAAGCAAGCGGCACTTTCCTCTGTCCTTCTTTCAATGCGTGACGAGGGCTCGGAAGATGCCGTGGCAAGTGAGTCGGAGTACCGAATCCGTCCTCGTAGGGAAATTGATGCTCCACTCTCCTGATTATGCAAGAGCAGGGCCTCCTCGTTGCATAATGGGCCTACACCCTGGGAATGTACTGCAAGAGATCCCAATGGGAGAAAATCCTGCGGTGGCACAAACTTTTGGCAATCAATTCTTTAAAGTTAATGGGAACTACCCGGCCACTGATTTCAGGACTCCAGGCTGGATTCACCCTCCGAAGGCATGGTGGAGGGAGTTGACTCTATATGTCCTTGCTCATTTCGAGGAGGATCTGGAGAGGCTGAACCGTTATGAGGCCGTCAGGGCGACCTGCTACGGCATTCAGATGAGTGTAGCGTGCTTCTACGCCATCTTTGAGTTATACTGCCCGGCTACAGGGACTTTCTTTACCCTTGTTGGCGAACTGGGCATGGCTCTGCATGAGATGTGGGAAGTCTCTGCTTTGCCCTTGGGGTCTTTCCCATTTGAAGAATATTTTCCGTGCGAGGCGGAATTGGCACTTCTAGAGAAGCAGGAGTCCGCCTTGTTTGAGACCTACCGGGAGTTGATGTGCCATTTGTACATTTGCTCCAGTATGCATGAAAGCAATAAGGGAACTTCATGCAGCTTGAAGAGCTGGGGAGATTATTTGTTCCCCGATATGGAAAACACTCTTGAAGCGGCTCATTGTGGAGTTGCTGACGAGGACATCTTTAGTCGGATGCAAAAGCATTCTCAGGGGATTTAATTGTGGAAGAAGATGATGACCCCTATGAAAAAGGCGATGTTCTTCGAAGTTTCTATCACCAGGCTCGTCGGCCGATGTCCCGAAAGGCACTACTGGCTGGTTTCTTGACGGTCTGGCTGAAGAGGTGTGTGGTGCCGTCTTCTTCGGGCGACGTCATTCATCCGACTGTCTTGTTGCCTGCCGTTCGTTTAGTCTATGGTCGTTCTCTGGGACTTCTCCCGGCCATGATGTGCTGTATTCAGAGAGGCCTTCGCGCACTGACGGAGGCTTCTGTAGGCCGCCAACGACAAAGCGTGGAAAGGGGACTGTTTTACCCCGCGACGGACCCAACCCCAGAATAGGTCTGCCGTACACTTATTTGATGGCGTGGTTCGCCCTACACTATCCCTCCTTGATTGAAGCCGGAGAGGACCCCCCAGAAGGTGTTCGAACGGCGCTTCTCCGCCGATTCGAAGGATGTTCATGGCAGAAGACTTACGTGGCTGAGGCCCGTAAATTGCTGCGCCGCTATGACGTCTATAGCCTTTTCCGCTGCTTCCCGTACATTCAGGATGCGGGCTATGGTGAAGAATTCAAGGACTTGGGAGAAGGGCAGATGTCATTAAGCCGGGGAATCTTTGAGTGGCTGGTTAGCATTTGGCCCTCACATTTGTTGTATAGAAGCGGGGACACCTGTTATTTGGAGCCTTACGTTCCAAGTCGGTTCGCCGGTCAGTTTGGTTATGACTAATTGTATGTGGGCAACCCAAACAACAACCTGGCTTTCATGGGGAGCCTCATTGATGGAGCCCGTGCCTGGCGGTTCTTTATCGCAGGCTGTACCGAGGCGCAGCTGTGCACGCCGCTGAGGACTCCTAACCTTCTAACGACTTTGGGTTTCTGCCAGTGGTATGCAACTTCCAACTCCACACCCCTTGGATTCTCTGTTAATTCTTCGGGTGTGAAGTTAATTTCTCAGCGGCTAAAGCGGAAGATCTCTGAGAAAAATGAGGGTAAGAGGGTTCGCGTCCCGGGCATAGAGGAATTCGTTGCTGTCGATGACAGCGAAGCCTCGGACGCAGGAAGTCCTCGCTTTGAAGCGGAGACAGGTACTGAGGTTCCAGCAGCTGCTTCTGGCGTGGTGGGGACAGCCCCCATAGAACGTGCTGATGTAGAAGAAGTGGAGGAAGAGGATCTTGACGTCCACTTCAAAAGAAAGCAGGAGGGTGGATCTCGTAGGAAGCAGTTGGTGAAGAAGCCCCGGCTTCACGCTCCTACGGTTATTGCAGAGGGCGAACCTTCTGCAGCACTTCCTCCTCTTGCCCCATTAGTAGCTGAACCAGCGGTTCCTGAACCGACGACTGGCGAAGCCACTCCGGACCCGGGTAAGATCAGTTTCGTCCTTGTAATATGCTTTTCATGTATTCCGGATAGCTCATCACTTGCTTTGTAATTCAGGTGCCGAAGCGGTGAGAAGCCCGAGAGCTGAAACTGTCGGAGAACAAGGGGAACACTATGATCCCTTGTTTACTTATAAGGAGGGCGATGAGGCTGGTTACTTCGCCGTCTCAGAAGGGTCTGGAGACAGTGCGGCTGGCGTCGGTCCTTCGGGGCTGGGACTTCGAAAGGAGGTTCTGAAACTTCTAGCTCCCTTGGGTGGACCGCGGAGGGTTCGGCAAGCGAAGGCGGGCCGCCATTCTGTTGACTCCGCCAAAGATTTTCCCATGGAGCCGACAGAGACTGATACCGCCACCAAAATGATTGAGGCGACATTATCTTTTGGTATTATTGTGGTCTTTTGACTCTTACTATTTGTCATGCCTTACCTAAACAAAGTCTTGTTGCAGGTGTTCCGCCTTTGGGTGCGTCGACTTCAAGAGAGCCCACCCGTCTTTCTGAGGGAACCAGGGTGAAGTAAGTGCTTCGACCGCAGCGGATGCTGCTGAGTTGGATGCCTTGTATGGTGACCTGCCCTCTTATCAGCCTGAACCAGCCGAAGGAACAGAGATTGAGGGGACCGTAGTCACGGAGGCAAACTCACTGATTGAGGCAAAACCTGCACAAAAAATACGGAATTACAGAACTTATAATAAAAATGTGCAAGTGCTTAATTCTTCCGCTATAGCAAGTGGCTATGCGGGTCGTGATCCACAAGGAGGGTTTTGCGATAGAAGCATTTACGTTCTTGTATTGAAATCTTTATGAAAACCAAACGAAGATTCTTCTTTGTTTCTTAAAAAGAAAAGAGAAAAAGAGTTATGTTAAAGTTAAGAAGAAAGTGAGAGATGAAGAAGGTGGAAAAAATCAGAAAATGAAAGAAAGCGACTATGTACAAATGATTATTTACAAAGAAATGGGAAAAGAGAGATTGGGAGATGATGTTGGTGATTTAATTTACAGAAATGAAAGAAAAGAAATAAAACAATTGCTTACCTTCTTTTCACCAAAATCTTACCTTGAGTCTTCAGCGACGATTTTACCTTGAAGTGGAGGCATTCAGCGCATAACCCATAAGATTTGAGTATTGGTCTCTTCCACATTACATCATCAAGATACTCAAGCATGAAATGATACAGAGAGACTCACAATTCCATCGTCATGAGCTATCGGTGGCACTCGCAAAGGCAAGGCTCTTTCGATGCTTTTAGACTCACTTGGAAGACAATTGTACCAAAAGAAAAGTGAAGTAGAAAAGAGGAAGAAGAAGAAGAAGACTAAAAGAAAGTACATACAAAGAAAGAACATCGATTCGATTTCATAACAATTAAAGAAAAGAAATAAATCTTACACTGGTGTCACTCCAGCTCAAGCTTCATTCTTGTTCTTCGATGAAAGTCTGATCTCCTCTTCTTTACATAAATGAAAATTACAATTACATGAAAAAGAAAAACAAAAACCTAAACTAAGAAATGAAAAACTAGTCTAAACCCTAACTCTGCATTGGCGTCCCATTTTCAGTGCAAATACATGCCTTTTATAAGAAAAAACCTAATATTCAAGATCCCGGGGAGATCGGGGGAGCAAACGCTCCCCCTAACTCCCCAACTTTGCCGCGGAAACGCGGCTTGGGCCGCGTTTCCGCGACCAGGGTATGGCCAAGTGGCCACACCCTGTTGGTGGGTCTCCCCGGTTTCTCCCTCTGACTTTATCTGGAGTTGGTTTTGCAGTTTGGCTCCGAGATTTTGAAGAAATGGCCGTTGATTTTTGCTTCAACCGATCGATTCTGAGAGGATTCTTCTCAACCGGTTTTCAACCTCTTGATTTTGCCCTGATTCAGTGAGTGCGAATTAATTCTGATTTAATTCAGAATTTTGGTGGGCTTTGGGCTCATTTCTCTTCATCTCCTTAATGATTGAGCCTGCAAATAAATCAAACAATTAATTAGGACAATGCAGGCTTTTATTCTATAATAAGTATGGACATATGATATTAAATATGCAACATTAGCAACCAATCACACCCCATACCTATCTTTTGCTCGTCCTCAAGCAAAACAACTAAACTATACTAAGGATTATTAGACCACTTTCGCAGGTCACGCGATTGCACTGAGCATGTGCAACAAGCCGTTAAACCTCTAGGTTTCCCCTAGAGGACGAGTTTGGTCTCGTGAGGGTTTTCAGCGGATTGCACCCACAAAATCCATAAAGAAAGAGAAATAAAGAGTTAGTATTTTCAAAAAGCATTTTGAAAGAGAAAAATATTTGAAATATAATTGTAAGATCTAAGCAATCTATAAGTTATAGGAAGACTTAATTTTTCATTCCTAAACTTAGTCTCTATTCAAAAATTGTTATCAATCAAAGTAAGGAGTCAAATTGTACTTCTCATCTAGTCTATTACTTTACCCTAAGTCATATGCACCTTGTGATCGTGAAAATTTTGACTAAGGGTTCATTAACTCTAACTCTTATGTCTTATTTATTTATACATATATATATTTTTTGGTGGTATTATTCCTTAGTTCTATTAGGCTTTCTAATCTGCCCATGTAACGAGCCTTTAATCGATGACTCCCAAACCAAACGGTCTTAGGGCACCGGGTGAGAAGACACCCCAAGGACTTAAGGACTCGAGCAAACAAGGCCACAAAACTAAGGATTTTATTATATGAATCACTTTTAGGCGTGAATACTTATGCTTTATTAGGCACAAATACCCAGCTTAATCAGAGGATTATATATATATATATATATATATATATATATATATATATATATATATTTATTTAAACTTATCTAATCATCTTTCGCATAAATACTAAGGCTTGCTTAGGCCAAAGCACCTAGCTAATCAATAATTAGATTTGTTTATCTTTTTTTTCCTCAAACTTATCTAATTATCTTTTGCATAAATACTAAGGCTTGCTTAGGCCAAAGCACCTAGCTAACCAATAATTAGATTTGTTTATTTTTTTATATATATTTTTTTATAAGGCATAAGAATCTTTGTTTTTGAACCCTAAGTGTGTAAGTGTATGAAGTGTGCATATTTCATCAAGGTAAAGATCAAGACTAAATTACTTTGACAAATTTTCTTCCTAACCCTAAAAATCAAACAAATAATCATATTTTGACCAAGTATAAGAAATCCGAATTTAGATTTTCCTATTCCTTAAAATTAACTTAATTTCTTACAAAAAATATGTCAAAATATTATTTCTATTTTCAAAAAGTTTTTTATAAAAGAGAAAACCTAAGTTATGTTAGACCCTCCCCCACACCTATCTCATGCATTGTCCTCAATGTATGAATTAATGCATAGATGCATGAAAAAGGCGAAAGGGAAGGAAAATGTTACCTTATGGTGGTGGTTCCGGTGGTGGTCTGATTGGTCCACGAAATACGGCCCAATCGACATTTCTTTGGGTTCGGAGGAACCCACCAACAATTTCTCTAATATAACCCATTAAAAAGATGTATCCATAAAGGATCTTTATTACATATTTAACCCCATCTAATTTTCATATTCCATAACTAATTTCGAAATCAAATTTGTCAACCACCTCGTCCCAGAATGGAGTATGAAATGATAGAACGGTTGACTTGGACTCAGGAAGGACAGGAACTAATACCAACTCAGGATGGTGACTTAAGTCAAGTAAAGGTTCAGGAGTCGAAATTGGTTCAAGAAGCGGGTCCAAGTCAAGAAGTTGAAACTCAAGTCCACATGTATTTTCTAACAATGGGATGTGACCTAATATGGGTGATTCTAGTTCAGGAATGATAGGTGGAGGAATCAAAACTGACTCTAAAACATTACTCAAGTTTGGCAACAAAACAGGAGTCAATATTGATTCAGAAAGTTGATCACAGATTTGAGAATCTAGGTCACATATCTCATTGAGTTCAATATCAAAAAATTGAGAACTTGCCAATTTGTTCAATAGGATTTTCAAAATTGTATAATTGGTCAAGTTCAATATGATCCTCAAAGATGGGGGATTCAATTTCATGATGAATAGGCATAGGATCCAACATTGACTCGGGGAAAAGATCGAAATCAGGTGAAGATACCGGAGTCATAATCGAATCAGGAAGTAGAATTGAATCACTCAGTTGGGGTTCAGGATCATATTCATCTTCAAGTTCTATTTCAGGAAAAGGATAACTTGCTAAACTGTCAATATCTTTTTCAAAATTTGGAGTTTGGGCAAGTTCAAATGGTTGTTCTGAAATGGAATCTTGATTTCAAAAACTACAGGACTCTTCAGCTCTAACAGAATGATTAGTGACATCAGAATTGGTCCAACGGTGAGAATGTAGAGATTCGACCATCATATCTATGTCACGATTACAAGTGTTTTGAGCCTGAGTCATGGCTTCAAGCATCTTTTCATAGTTGATAGGTTCATTGTTTTGATGAAAAGATGAAGAATTGTCTTGGAAGTGGTAGTGAAATTGTGAATCCATCAGATTTTGGGATTTGTGTTTGGACTCACGCATACTCATTTCCAAAATTGATGGTTTCCTATTTTGGACGGGTGGAACTGAGTATGAATCTTGAAAATATTATGGACTAGGTGGAGAAGGAGGACAAGTTGGTTGATAATTATGCTCGGGGGAGGTGAATCCCCACTGACTCTGTGAAGAGTTGAAATCGTTATGAAAATTGTAGTCATACGATGGGGGACATGGGTTATATTGATTCGGATAAGACCAATCCGGCACATTAGGTTGGTTAAAGTCATGATATGCCGGGTTGGTAATATCCAAAAAAGAGTTTGATGTGTAATATGGATTATTATTGAAGTTGAAAAAATTGTTATCATAGGCCATATCATACAATGGAATACAAACAAAAAGAAAGAAAAATAAACAAATAAACAAACAAAGAAAAAGAAAAAATTCTAACCTAAGTTAGGGTAGACCTATGACCTAGACGACTCCTAACTGGTTAGACTGTCCATGGGAGGTCCAATGCAGACTTTGACCACAAGCTAATCAGCCAGGTCAGGGCAAGGTTGGTGGGAGGTTTTCCGTCAAAGACGTTCCTTAATTAAATAACCACCAACCTTCGGGCTTTTGGCCCTTAATCCCTTTCCTAGACACTGATTTGACAAGAGTCAAATTCTAACACCTTTCTCCCTTAGGATAATCTCCTAATTGAGTCCGAGATGTCCCTAGGGCCAACGTCTACTCATTTTAAGTTAGGCTTGGGTTAGTGAGTGCTTGGAACTGATTTTTGGGCTAAGGAAGGGTGATTAAATCCCCACCTTATCTTGTTATGGGTTGGTGCCCTTAAAATCAATTTGTGCAAGTGTACAAGATAAATAAGATTCACTCAAAGTGATATAAATCAACCAAGAAGTGAGTCCTATGCTAAATGCAATGCATACGTACCTTGCTCCAGCACTTTTCAACAATAAAAATAAATGAATTGAAAAGACACGTGCCTAAAATGCAAACGTCTAATCAATTTTTTATCTTTTCAACAAATGTTTTACTGTTGATTATTAGCAGGCTTATGTGATGGCATATAAGAAAAAGTAAAGTTGCAGAAAACTACAATTTGCAAAGCAAGCAGCCCTGCAAAAAGACAGTTAGTAGTCCACTCCTTTTTGCCGCGTTTTCACGGCGTTGGCCGCGGATCCGCGGCAAAGCAGAGGGCACTTGGTCTCTACTTTCTAGAGCAGAGGCCTAAGGCCACTTATATGTTACTGCAACTTTAATTTCCTGCTTTGCTTGCCCTTTAACCTGCAACAGAGAAGAAAGTTCGTTTTAGTTCTAAAAAATTTTCAAGAAAAATCAGATTTCAATAGAAACAACGTTACCCTCCCCGGCAACGGCGCCAAAATTTGATTGAGGCAAAACCTGTACAAAAAATATGGAATTACAGAACTTATAATAAAAATGTGCAAGTGCTCAATTCTTCCGCTATAGCAAGTGGCTATGCGGGTCGTGATCCACAAGGAGGGTTTTGCGATAGAAGCGTTTACGTTCTTGTATTGAAATCTTTATGAAAACCAAAACGAAGATTCTTCTTTGTTTCTTAAAAAGAAAAGAGAAGAAGAGTTATGTTAAAGTTAAGAAGAAAGTGAGAGATGAAGAAGGTGGAAAAAATCAGAAAATGAAAGAAAGCGACTATGTACAAATGATTATTTACAAAGAAATGGGAAAAGAGAGATTTGGGAGATGATGTTGGTGATTTAATTTACAGAAATGAAAGAAAAGAAATAAAAACAATTGCTTACCTTCTTTTCACCAAAAGCTTACCTTGAGTCTTCAGCGACGATTTTACCTTGAAGTGGAGGCATTCAGCGCATAGCCCATAAGATTTGTGTATTGGTCTCTTTCACATTACATCATCAAGATACTCAAGCATGAAATGATACAGAGAGACTCACAATTCCATCGTCATGAGCTATCGGTGGCACTCGCAAAGGCAAGGCTCTTTCGATGCTTTTAGACTCACTTGGAAGACAAATGTACCAAAAAGAAAAGTGAAGTAGAAAAGAGAAGAAGAAGAAGAAGACTAAAAGAAAGTACATACAAAGAAAGAACATCGATTCGATTTCATAACAATCAAAGAAAGAAATAAATCTTACACCAGTGTCACTCCAGCTCAAGCTTCATTCTTGTTCTTCGATGAAAGTCTGATCTCCTCTTCTTTACATAAATGAAAATTACAATTACATGAAAAAGAAAAACAAAAACCTAAACTAAGAAATGAAAAACTAGTCTAAACCCTAACTCTGCATTGGCGTCCCATTTTCAGTGCAAATACAGGCCTTTTATAGGAAAAAAACCTAATATTCAAGATCTCGGGGAGATCGGGGGAGCAAACGCTCCCCCTAACTCCCCAACTTTGCCGCGGAAACGCGATTTGGGCCGCGTTTCCGCGGCCAGGGTGTGGCCAGGTGGCCACACCCTGTTGGTGGGTCTCCCCGGTTTCTCCCTCTGACTTTATCTGGAGTTGGTTTTGCAGTTTGGCTCCGAGATTTTGAAGAAATGGCCGTTGATTTTTGTTTCAACCGATCGATTCTGAGAGGATTCTTCTCACCCGATTTTCAACCTCTTGATTTTGCCCTGATTCAGTGAGTGCGAATTAATTCTGATTTAATTCAGAATTTTGGTGGCTTTGGGCTCATTTCTCTTCATCTCCTTAATGATTGGGCCTGCAAATAAATCAAACAATTAATTAGGACAATGCAGGCTTTTATTCTATAATAAGTATGGACATATGATATTAAATATGCAACATTAGCAACCAATCACTCACTTCCAACTATATCAACGAGTGAGGTGCCTTTAGTCTCGCCGGCGCCATCTATCTTGCCAGGTGCAGAGCTGAGGGTGATTACAAGTCCTACTTCCCTAACACTGGTGGTTGAGCCTGTTCACCCGGAAGTAGTCACTAGTCTGACCTCGGTTGTGGCTAGTGTACTGGTTTTGATGAAGACTCCTCCGAGATCACCGATGACCTCTCATGTTGCTGCAGCCAGTGCTTCACTATTCCTTCCACGGTAATGTCAGTAAAGCCGGTGGAATCTTCAGAGGCTGCCCGTCTGCCCGGAGTGATTGAGGCCGAGAATGAATTTCTGGCCGAATTAGTCGATAACTTCTATAAGAACTTAAGGCGATCCATCGCTTTGATTTTGAAAGGCTCGACTACTTCATTTTCTGCTCTAAAGGTGGTCTTCTCCGAAACATTGAGAGTATTCGAGATTTTGGAGGGGATGACCAGGCTGCTGCATTGGAACTTCTGGTAGACCAACTTGAGAGGGATGTAGAGGAATGGCGCCGTCTCAGCCATTCAGACCTAGAGTCTTTGGTTAATGAGCAGCTTACGCACCTTGTCGCTCAAACGCATGAAGCCCATCTCGCTGCTCAGGAAGCCGCTAAGGCCATTTCTTCAGACTTGAAATCCTTGGAGACGAGGAAGGTCGAGCTCGGGGACGCCATAGATGCTTCTAGTAGCGCTCTTCTTGACCCTGAAGATAAAATTGAAAAGGCCAAAGAGATGATCAGGAAGGCAAATCTTCTTTTATCTAAGGCTGAACTAGTGCATCTTGAAGAGACTGTCCGGCTTGAACAGCTTAAGCTCAGAATGACGAACTCTTGCGGCAAGAGCTAGCTCAGAGGGCAACCTTGGTTGAAGTTGAAGCTCGCTTGGCCCAGACGGCGAGTTTTAATGAAGCTGAACTAAGGTCGCAGGCTCTTGTCAGGGCTGCTGATGATAGGAAGGCAAGGCTGGCCTTTCTTGAAGAATGGATCAAATCTTATGAAGCACCCTTATAACTTGTAATATATGTGCCTTCATGTATCCCTTCTTTTCGGAATCAATAAAAAAAATAATATTATTTGACTCCTCTGTCGCATTCCCAATTTTAGCTTCTGAATTGTCGCTTTCAAGTTGTATTGCAGCTATTTGAAAGGAGAGTCCTTACTGGACTGAATAATGAGACTTGGCTATCTGTCGGTTCAGAGGTCGCAATGACGTAACCGGTTGAGAAGCCACCAAGCTCGAAAGTTAGCCCTTGACGGACTAAAAGGATGATACTTGTCTTTTGTAAATGTCAACAAGCTCGAAATTGAGACTTGGCTGTCTGTCGGTTCAGAGGTCGCAATGACATAACCGATTGAGATGCCACCAAGCTCAAGGTAGTCCATGTCGGACTAAAAGGGTGATACTTGTCTTTTGTAAATGTCAACAAGTATCGAGATCTGTCTTTTGTAAATGTCAACAGGCTCAAGGTTGATACTTGTCTTTTGTAAATGTCAACAAGCTCAAAATTGAGACTTGGCTGTCTGCCGGTTCAGAGGTCGCAATGACATAACCGATTGAGACACCACCAAGCTCAAGGTAGTCCTTGTCGGACTGAAAGGGTGATACTTATCTTTTGTAAATGTCAACAAGTATCGAGACCTGTCTTTTGTAATGTCAACAGGCTCAAAATTGAGACTTGGCTATCTGCCGGTTCAGAGGTCGCAATGACATAACTGGTTGAGAAGCCACCAAGCTCATGATAGTCCTTGACGGACTGAAAGGGTGATACTTGTCTTTTGTAAATGTCAACAAGTAACGAAATTGAGACTTGGCTGTCTGCCGGTTCAGAGGTCGCAATGACATAACCGATTGAGACGCCACCAAGCTCAAGGTAGTCCTTGACGGACTGGAAGGGTGATACTTGTCTTTTGTAAATGTTAACAAGTATCGAGACCTGTCTTTTGTAAATGTCAACAGGCTCAAAATTGAGACTTGGCTATCTGCCGGTTCAGAGGTCGCAATGACATAACGGTTGAGAAGCCACTAAGCTCAAGGTAGTCCTTGACGGACTGAAAGGGTGATACTTGTCTTTTGTAAATGTCAACAAGTATCGAGACTTGTCTTTTGTAAATGTCAACAGGCTCAAGGTTGAGACTTGTCTTTTGTAAATGTCAACAAGCTCGAAATTGAGACTTGGCTGTCTGCCGGTTCAGAGGTCGCAATGACATAACCGATTGAGACGCCACCAAGCTCAAGGTAGCCCTTGTCGGACTGAAAGGGTGATACTTATCTTTTATAAATGTCAACAAGTATCGAGACCTGTCTTTTGTAAATGTCAACAGGCTCAAAATTGAGACTTGGCTATCTGCCGGTTCAGAGGTCGCAATGACATAACCGGTTGAGAAGCCACCAAGCTCAAGGTAGTCCTTGACGGACTGAAAGGGTGATACTTGTCTTTTGTAAATGTCAACAAGTATCGAGACCTGTCTTTTGTAAATGTCAACCGGCTCAAGGTTGAGACTTGTCTTTTGTAAATGTCAACAAGCTCGAAATTGAGACTTGGCTGTCTACCGGTTCAGAGGTCGCAATGACATTACCGATTGAGACGCCACCAAGCTCAAGGTAGTCCTTGACGGACTGAAAGGGTGATAATTATCTTTTGTAAATGTCAACAAGTATCGAGACCTGTCTTTTGTAAATGTCAACAGGCTCAAAATTGAGACTTGGCTATCTGCCAGTTCAGAGGTCGCAATGACATAACCGGTTGAGAAGCCACCAAACTCAAAGTAGTCCTTAACGGACTAAAAGGGTGATACTTGTCTTTTATAAATGTCAACAAGTATCGAGACCTGTCTTTTGTAAATGTCAACAGGCTCAAAATTGAGACTTGGCTATCTGCCGGTTCAGAGGTCGCAATGACATAACCGGTTGAGAAGACACCAAGCTCAAGGTAGTCCTTGACGGACTGAAAGGGTGATACTTATCTTTTGTAAATGTCAACAAGTATCGAGACCTGTCTTTTGTAAATGTCAACAGGCTCAAGGTAGTCCTTGACGGACTGAAAGGGTGATACTTATCTTTTGTAAATGTCAACAAGTATCGAGACCTGTCTTTTGTAAATGTCAACAGGCTCAAAATTGAGACTTGGCTATCTGTCGGTTCAGAGGTCGCAATGACATAACCGGTTGAGAAGCCACCAAACTCAAGGTAGTCATTGACTTGTCTTTTGTAAATGTCAACAAGTATCGAGACCTGTCTTTTGTAAATGTCAACAGGCTCAAAATTAAGACTTGGCTATCTGCCGGTTCAGAGGTCGCAATGACATAACTGGTTGAGAAGCCACCAAGCTCAAAGTAGTCCTTGACGGACTGAAAGGGTGATACTTATCTTTTGTAAATGTCAACAAGTATCGAGACCTGTCTTTTGTAAATGTCAACAGGCTCAAAATTGAGACTTGGCTATCTGCCGGTTCAGAGGTCGCAATGACATAACTGGTTGAGAAGCCACCAAGCTCAAAGTAGTCCTGGTCGGACTGAAAGGGTGATACTTGTCTTTTGTAAATGTCAACAAGTATCGAGACCTGTCTTTTATAAATGTCAACAGTCTCAAGGTTGAGACTTGTCTTTTGTAAATGCCAACAAGCTCGAAATTGAGACTTGTCTTTTGTAAATGTCAACAAGCTCAAAATTGAGACTTGGCTGTCTGCCGGTTCAGAGGTCGCAATGACATAACCGATTGAGACGCTACCAAGCTCAAGGTTTTGATGAAATTTGGGAAAAGGTCTCGTTTTCACGGGGAGAAACGAGAAAATCACTGTCATAGGTTTAATGTTAACGTAACAGTGAAATGGACAGAGAGATTTGTATATGTGGCCTTACCATTCTATGGGTGAGAATTGGTAAGTGATTTTGGAGAGGGAATCAAATGGGAACAGGTCCCTTGGGATTTTTAGCAAATCCCCAGCTGTCAACGGGTTTGATATGCATTTACCAACTACCGTTTGAGTCGGGCTAGCCATCCTATTCCCCTCAGCATGATGAGTTGTCGAGGACTTATGTTGGGCTTAAAGGCCAACATTTTCCTCTATCCTTAACCGTTAAAGGTGTTGGATCATTTGGTTAGCATATGTGTAACCTTGATTCTCCTTTGGGACAACCAGTGTACGACCAGGTTCCTACTGGTTTATAGTTGTACGATCTCTTTTGGAGGAAGAGACAGGCTCTCTTTGCATGTACCTTGGACATAAAGGTCTTGATCAGAGGTGTAATGTTAACTTGATCATGAGAAGGATCCTTAATCAAAGATAATACTTCTTTAAGAACTTGCCATTGATCGGCATCATGAGTAAATCGCCATCTGAAGTCATAAGGCGGTATGCTCCGTTTGAATAGACTGTTTCTATTACAAATGGTCCTTTCCATTTAGGCTGAAACTTGCCTTTGGTCTTGTGCGTCATAATCATCGGTCGTCTGACGGCTAAGACCAAATCTCCTTTCTGGAAGACTCTTTGTTTGACCTTCTTATTGAAGGCTTTTGAGATTCGAGCTTGATACAACTCGATATGCTGCTGAGCTTGTAGTCGCTTCTCATCTAGGGCTTCGAGCTCTTGGAGGCGCAACCGATCATTGTCCTCTGAAGTGATCTTAGTCATTAAAGCGACTCGTAATGACGGCATTTGGATCTCCAATGGTATGACTGCTTCACACCCGTACACCAGGAAAAAAGGCGTATTGCCTGTGGGGGTCCGAACCGTGGTTCGGTAGGCCTAAAGACATTCACCAAGCTTTTCGTCTCAGTCTCGCTTATTCGAGGAGACGAACTTCTTGAGTAGCTTGATGATCGTTTTGTTGAATGCTTCCGCCAAACCATTAGCGGCGGGATTATAGGAAGTCGAAGCCACATTCTGAATTCGGTATTTATCGCAGAACCGATAAAATACCTGGCTTATGAATTGGGGACCGTTATCATGGATGATCCGCCTAGGGACACCAAATCGATGGATGACATGGTGTTTGATGAAATTAACCACATTAGAGGTTTTGACTTCAACCAGGGGCATAGCTTCTGCCCATTTTGAAAAGTAATCAGTTATTGCCAGGATAAACCGGTGACCTCTTGTCGAAGAGGGGCTGATTGGCCCTACGACATCGATTCCCCATGCTTCAAATGGCCATGAAGCAACAGTTGGGTGGAGCAACTCTGAGGGCTGGTGTATGAAGTCCGCGTGAATCTGGCACGCTTTACACCTCCGTGCATATTGGATGGCATCGGCTATCATGGTTGGCCAATAGTATCCAAGCCTATGCAATCTGTCTTTAAGTTTTGGTCATGACTGATGAGCTCCGCAAATGCCGTCGTGTGCTTCTTTAAGCACTTCCTGTACCTCTGAATTGAAAAGGCAACGGAAGAGAACACCGTCATATGAACGACGGTAAAGTGTCTTCAGAGTTGGATCATAGTAGAAACGGAGAGACCTTCGTCTGATGGATGCCGCTTCTTTAGGATCGTCTGGCAGCAGACCATGTAAGGCATAGTCGATGAGAGGAAATCGCCAAGCTCTCGGCTCAAGATCCATGGAGACATTATAGGCTTCTCGGGTTCTTAACATATGCTTAGAGCATACAAGGTGTCGAGTTGCCACTGTAAGGTGATACTCAGTGTCGACTGGCAAGGCTAGTGTTGTTGCTAATGTGGCAAGAGCGTCCGCCTTGGTATTCTGAGATCGAGATACGTGCCCGATGTAGAAGCCATCAAACAGATTAGCCAATTCGATGACTGTATGATAATACAACACCAAGTCTTCGTGGCGGACCTCATATTCGCCTTTAACTTGATTGATAATCAGTTTTGAATCACCGTAAGCTTCAAGATAGCGTACCCCCATTCCGTGGGCGAGCTGAAGACCAATGAGCAGAGCATTATATTCCGCTACATTGTTGGAGCATGATTCTGTCAGAGAGAATGATCTAGGAAGGACGTGATTTTGTGGAGAGATAAACACAACCCCCACGCTGGTGATGATCCTGCCCTTAGGACCTATTCGTGATGCTCCATCGAAGAACATCTGCCACCTTATGATCTGCTGTGAAGGTAATAGCAGGTACCTTTGACCTTACATGATGGCATTCAGGGCATGAAGACCGAGCGTCATCTTTAGGGATTTCTGGCATGTATGTCAGGAATGACTCTGAATCAGCCAGCGCATCTCTGAGCGCTTCTCTTGTCTCTTTTGATAGACGAAGGAGCTCGTGTATTGTAATACGAGCCGGGATATTGGCCAGCTGGGCCAATATGTCAAAACGAAAGGGCGTGCCAAGCCCTTGGCCTGAAGGCTTCTTCAGGACATGGTCGAACCGGACTTCCGTAGGCTTCTCCTTTCCCTTGGTTGGAACCGAAGTAGATGCTGGTATTTGTACTAACGTTGTTTGCTGTTGTATCTCGTCTGTAGTCTTCTCATACTGCTTTAAGTATGATTTTCCGGATCTAGTACCCGTCGGCTAAGGTACATCGGCCTGCGTCGTGCAAGCATGCTTTTCTCCTTCAGAATCACTGAGGGAAGCTGACGTAAAATTGTCATCGTCTGGCAGGATGGAGATGACATTGCAAGATTTGCCCTTTGACTTGGGCTTCTTTGAATCCCACTGTACGTCTTGGACGAGGTCCGGGTGTATCTACATGATTTCCCCTGTCTCTAATGTCAAGGGAACAAGACCTCTATTATCTTGAGATTTAGCCGCAGGATGTTTGACTTCCAGCCGTGGCACAGGGACTGGATAGGTCCCGTCAGGAACTGTGACCTTTGGGGTTTTGCCGAACTCGAGGGTCACCATATTGGCAGTGACTTTCTTCTGCTCTACCTTCAGTGTTAGGACCCCTGCGTCGATCAAGGCTTGAATTCTGTCCATGAGGATATAGCACTTGTCGGTAGGATGGTAAATCATCCTGTGGTAGAGACAGTATTTGGGGTCATTCGTGCGTCCTATTTCATTGGGACGTCGAGCTTCTGGTAGCTTCATTTTATTTCCTTTATGGAGTAAATGGAACATTGTGACCACCTGATCGTCTCTGAAGGAATACTGTTTTGGAGGAAACTTAGACTCCTGATTATTGAAGCCGCTCTTCTTGATTTTTTCGACTGTACGTCTCCGGACAATTCAACGGACATAGTCTCTTTCCCTTTGGCTTGATAAGACTGCGGTACGTCGTTGCGTCCTTTATTGTTCATACCCATTTGCCTTTAGGGGTAGATGGTTTGAACTTTTTAGCCGACTTTTTGGCTATCTCAGCTTGTTCGACCAATTCTTTCCAGGTATGGGCTTTGACAGCCCCCATGCGAACCTCTACTTGGTCCAAGAAGTTGTGCCTGCACGTCTGTAAGAGCATGGTTAATGGCATCCCTGCTGGGCACATCAAAGACAAGTTTCTGAACCGCTCAATATAGTCACGGACAGATTCGCCCTTCTTCTGCACGGTGGAGAGGAGCTTGTCCATGGTTACCTCGGTATTGTCCTCATAGAAACGAGAAAGGAATCGGGTTTCCAGGTCGATCCAAGAATTGACAGAGTCCGGAGGGAGACTTCGGAACCAGTCGAATGCTACCCCCTTTAAGGTGCCAATGAACAGCCTAGCCATAATAGCATCATTGTCTATAACATTACCGGTCTGAGACCAGAAATAGTAGATGTGCTGGTTTGGCGAGCTCTTTCCATCATAGGTATGCAATGTTGGTGGTTTGAACTTCGGTGGGTATGGCACTGAGTCCCACTCCAACGAGTAAGGACGGACTGTCCCTACTTTCTTTAACTCATCCCTCTGAGCTAGGGATGCGATTTGAGCTTGAAGGCCCTTAAGGACTTCAGCGTCTAAAGAAGAACCCTCCTTGGACTTTTCCGTCTTCGGCTGGTCATTGCTAAGATGTTCTTCCTCGTCATGGTTGCTCCCGGTATCATTGTTATTCCGGTTATTAAGGAGTTGAGCGAGCATCTGTTGAATGTTGTTCAGAGCTTCTTGCTGAGTTTTGGAAGTTTGCTCCTGAGCTTCCAAACGTCGACGAAGGTCGTCATTACCATTATCAGCCATGTTTACTGATGCTCTGTCTGTTCGCACCGAGCTGACTGTCGCCGACGAAGCATATCCGCTGTCTTTATCTTCTTCATCAGATGACTGAATTGATCTTCTCCTTGGTTCTTGCGAGGCTACTGCCGTCGAGGAAGAAGGCTGTTCATAACTGTAGGGTATCGCCACCCTAGATCTGGTGTTTCGGAAAACACCCTCTTCATGCACCAAGACTTTGCCTAAGCCTGGGCTGTAATCTGGATCTGGGGAGCTGTAGGGAGTGTCGTCGGACGCTTGTCTGCCCCTGCGCAGCTCTTGTCCTCTCCCGGTCATGTTGACGGATGCGGAGGGTAGGTCTCTCGAGACGCTCCTTTTATGATGTTTCACCGGGGCTTGTACCGACAGCCGATCAAAAACTGATCGTCGGCTTGGAGAAGTGGCGAGGCTTGGTCCTAGCCGGCAATGGACCGAGTGGAGGTCACCAGCTGACATCCTACTTGTTGACAACAGGGGGAAGTAGTTTGAAAAGATTCCGACTTCCGTTTTTTTCGTCAAGAATTACCGCAAGTCAGACCCAGTTGGGCCTAAACGATCCAGCGCAGAAGCTCTCTTGGATCGCGCATAGGACGATGTCCTGCTTCTTTTATCACCGCAGAGGGGATTAGCACAGAGTAGTGCTTCAGTTCTAACTTCGCGGCTAAGAACCTTGGGAGTGCCCTTGGGTGCTGAAGCTGCATGAGCAACGTTATCAATACTTAGGGAACTTCCCTTAACTCCGCCACAAAGTGCGAACTTAGCGCTTGACGAACCGGAGGGCGGAGCACGCTGTGGTGCTTTATCCGCTGTGCTGCTGCGAAGGCGATTAGCCTTAGATAGTGTCTTGGTTTTAGCTTCGCGGCTATGAACCTTGCGCGTAGGCTGTGGTACAGTAGCTTCGCTCATAAGAACGAGGCTGGCGCGAGTTGTTGCTCTTGAGTTGGGCGAAGGTATGGTTGTCGCTGTAACTTCGCGGCTAGCAACCTTGTTGGAGCAGGCAGGTATCTTGCCTTTTTCTTTGCGAGAGAGACGCGGTTCTGGCGTAGCTACGCCTGAGGCATTGCCTAGAGCCTTCTGTTTTGGCCTTCACATCTGCTTTGGCAGAGGATACTTAGGTTTGCAAGGAACCTGACAAGCCACACACGAGGCTGAAGGGTGTTGGCAGAATTCTGGCTCTGGTTTCTGTTCTGAAACCTTGGTCATGGAGACCTTTCTATGCTTCCGTGCATGAAGCATTAGACCACCCCCAGAAAGGACTTCTTCAAATTTTCCTTGGTCGAAGTGAAGACCAGGTTCTCGAAAGTGAAGGACTTGGACTGCGGGCGTGCTTCCTTGTTGCGCCAGAGGACCGCAGTAGGCTCGCAGAGAGCCTTATCTGTCTCCGCAGAGACTTGCCTTGAAGATTTAGCCAGAGGGGCTCCGGCTGCACCAGCTTTTCTGAATTCAGAGCTAGACCCGAAGGTCTGTTCGTCGCATTGCGACACTTGATTCTCAGCAGTGGAGAATTCAATCCCCAGCGGAGTCGCCACCTTGTTTTCCATTGATTTGCAAAGGGAAAAACTTACAAAAAAGAAGAAGTTGAGGAGCTAAATTACAAGCAATACCGAAGATTACAAGTTGATCTCCTCAGAGATTCTGGAGAAGTGTGCCGATAGGAGTCTGGTCAGCGCGCGACCACTTTGTCCCTTTGACGATGCGAGCGATGAGATTCCCTTCTCGCCTGATTCGGGAAATCGGAGAACAGAAGGTTGATAGAACCCTCTTGTTACTTCTTAAAACCGCCTTCACTTAGGAATTCCTTCTCGCCTGGTTCCGGAGATTCCTTGAGAAGAAGAAAGGTATTAGGGTATCAGCACCATGATTAGAGAATCAGCTCTCTAAAAGTCTCTGAATTCAAGAGAATAGATCTCTGTTTGTACGCGCGGTGCGTCCTATCGAGAAGTCGTCTAGAAGAAGTCTTTGCGTGTGTGGGAGGTCTTCGTGCGCAGGGGTTCCGTGCCGCCTCTCTGGAGCGTATCGCATGTGTCCTCTCCTTGTGCCCCTGGTGGGCTATTTATAGGGAGAGCAGGGTATAATTGTCCCTTGAAAACATAGAAACAGATTGAATCAAATCTGTTTAAATCTGGAAAGGAGCCTTGCTGCGAGGCTAGGATCAGCTTCTACGAAGCTAGAAGTGGCAGGTCGGTTGATCCTCTTGATCTGTTTTGATCCTTTCCATATCGTTGGAAGATTTCCCCTGATCCTCTTACTCGTTTTAGAAGAGTCAAGAGATTACGACAATCAACTGCCAAATTTGATCCCAGATCTGATCTTGATTAGATTTAGTCTTGATACGATCAGATTTGATCTCATCCTTAGATTTAAATGGTCAATAGGTTGACCATAGCAGACCTGCAGCGGTGCTGCCCGCATTGAGCTCACAGCGGAGCTGGATGGCGCATGTGACGAAGTCAGAGGATAGCCCTTTAGCGGAGCTGGATATCGTCTGTGGCGAAGTTAGAAGACAGCTCTTCAGCGGAGCTAGATGTCGTCTGTGGCGAAGTTACCGAACATCCTTCTGCGCAGTTGCGTGTGGCTTCAAGTGAAGTTAACTCTCTGCGGAGTTAGCTTGAATAGTTCAGGCGAAGCTATAAGTTAGCTTCCTGACGGAGCTTTGAATGGCTTCAAGGCGAAGTTGGACAATCTTATCCTCTCAGGCGAGGCTATCCCTTTGGGCTCATGCGATGCTAAGTGCTAGCATCTTAGACCTGCTGAGGTTTGTTTTAGAGGCAATCCGGGCTTACTGTCTGCTTCACTGATTAGTAGAGTCCAAGTTGCTTCCTTATCCCTTGGAGATGGGTGAAATTGGTCGTCAGCTTATCTGTTACTTGTCTTTTGTAAATGTCAACAAGTTTAGACATTGTTCAGACCAATAAGAATCTTGTCTTTTTTAAGTGTCAACAAGGCCGGGGTGGGGGGGCAGGGAGGAGGAGGGGAGTGAAGGAGGGGGGAGGGAAGGAGAAGGGAAGGAGAAGAAGGAGGAGTGATGAGGAGGGGAGGGGTACGCCCGGAGGGGGGAGGAGGGCTTGCCGGCGGGGAGAGGGGGCCGGTGATGGGTTCGTCGGCGAGGCGAGGAGGAGGAGGAGGAGAAGAAAGTGACATTTTGGCCATTTTAGAAATTTTTTTGGGTTGGGGGGAGCTTTATTAATTTTAGGGGTGCCTTATGTTGGTTTCTGGGATCAATCTGACAACTAATCAATATCACTGAAATATCACCGATCTAATTGGTCGGGTCGGTTAATATCAGGTGGGAGGTTTTCCGTTTAATAGAACGTTCCTTAATTTAAGAACCACCTTTCAATTACCTTCCTAGATTAAACACCAATTAGACTGGTATAAGTCAGTCTCAATATACTGAATATCAGTATATCCCTTGTATAAAGAAATTAATTCACTTATACAGTACTTGGAGTGAGGTACGCTTAAAGTGAATCTCCTTAAGACAATTACGTCCCCCGCACCGGTGCTAACGGGTTATTGGACGCTGGTCTCCCAAGATACAACACTCCTTCACAGTATTTGGATAGCACTACCAAATCACCGTACGGTCGAACCGTAGTTAACCAGTATGGTGATTTGGTAGTGCTATCCAAATACCGTGAATAAAGAGATCAAAAGAGAGAGAGAGAAGAGATGGTGAGAATAAAAGAATTTTCCTCTCAATTAACCCTTATATACTTAGTCAGAATTTATCTCATGATGCCACCTTGCACTACCAATGCTGTAATGGTTTCATATTTAATTAAACTAATTCACCACTTATTTGTATTTCCATACTTGGAATGATATGTTGATTCTTACTTCAAAACTTAATGTCATAAACTTTACCAAAATTCTGACATCATCTCCTCTGCTTATTAAAGATTATCCAGATATAATTTTATCCAATTTGGCCCATTTAGCCTACCATCATTCACATGCAATATGTATGTATTCATATGGAATCGTTCTACACAGTTAAATAATATGATTTCGACTTGACCTCGCCGATTTATACATAAGTCATAATTTGTACACACACACACACATCATAAATATTATTCATCAAGATCCACCATAGTCTTAACAAATTACTACAACTACATTCACCATCACTTTAGAAAGATACAACTAACCACATATAGACAAATACATATACTTACACTAGCACACAACTTATACATTTTGAGTTCCAAAAGTTTATGTAACATATAAAAAGGAAACATCCCAAAGGAAAGTTTTGTCCTTAAAAGAGTGAGTCTTCTTTCTTTTCAATAGGCCACTTCCAAGCTTTCCATGGGGCCTTTACTTTTATTTAGTCCTGAAAGGGGGTTAACAAACAGGGTGAGCTCGACGACTCAACAAGTAAAACAATTAAACCCAATCAATAATAATAACATTCAATGCATAAATATACATATACACCATGCGTAGTTGCCAAAATTTAAGTAGAAGAATTTCAATTATCATAATGCATGCAACCAACAAATTCTAAATGGAGCTACAAGCATGCACATAAATTTTGATTTTTTATTAAAGTTTTGTAAATTTTTAGCAAAGTCTTCGCACCCACTGGTTCCACCTGTTCCCTTCCTCCTAAAACATGAATTTGTCCCATCTTCATACCCATTGGTTCCACCTGATTCTTTCCTTCGGAAAAAAATATTTTATCCCGTTTTCGGACCCACCGGTTTCACCCGGTCCTTTCCTTGGGAAAACACAATAACGTCATGAATTAATAATATGTAACATTTTAATACATACATGATATGGTCTTTACTAGCTTGAAACGACAACAACGTATAATATTTTCACATTTTTATGATGAATGCATATGAAACATATAACAACTATTTGCATGCAATAATGGTTATCATAAAAGTAATGGTTATCATAAAAGGGCATCACCCACTTACTTAACTACCATACTTCACATAATTCACACGAGGACGCATGAACAACCCCATTAGTATCTCATTCATAACAACACCATGCATGAAACCCTCAAGCTTAAACATAATATGTAGAATTAGCAATTACATACTACTTATACAAACATGAAATTAACCCCCCCTTAATTTATTTCAACACAATATAGTATTTAATTTTCTTTAATCATCAAGCATATGGATCTCTTTTACTTTTAAAAAAAATATATTTTTAAGTATGTTTACAACTTCTTGATTTCAACCATCTCTAAGATTTTCTTAGGTTTAAAGTTTTTACTTACCTTCAAAAGAGATTCACCAATCTATTTGCTCGGCTTGCTGATTTCACAAAACCAATATAGATATAATTATATCACTAATAACTTTCACATGAAGAAGTAATCAAAATATTTTAACCCGTGTTTAGCTAATTACCTTGACAATTAGCAAAAAGCACTTTCCAATTCTAATCATAGCTAAACTCGTGTGTAAAAGCTAATCTCCTTCAATGATAGATCTTGGTCTTCTTCTCCTCCTAACTAAGAAGTGCTTAAAGACTTGAATTTGCTTTAAATCCAAGAAAAAGAGAGAGAGAACGAGAGTGTAAGAGAGAGAGAGAGAAAGAGAGAGAGTGAGATTGTGAGAGAGCGAGTGTGACGAGTGTGAGAGGGGAGGTGGGGTGGCCGGCTACTGGCTGGCTGATAGCAAAAAGGAGGGAGGGGGAGTGAGAGAGAGTGTGAGAGTGAAGAGAGAGTGAGAGTATGTAAAATGAGAAATTTTCTCATTATCATTTCTTTTAAACTCCTCCTAATATAATAGATTTGTGCCATGTAGTCATCAAATCTCCCACACCCCATCTCCACCCTACACTTATTATCCACCCACCATACTCACTCCATACCCACACCTTTACACCTAACCATCACTATTCAAGCATGGTGAAGGTTGAAAATGAGGGAGAGAGAAACTTATTCATTCATGAATACAAATACATGTATAAAACATGTATATGCGCACACACAAACACACAAGTACACCCGTTTATTTTATCTATCATGGGATAATCCAAGTTCATTATATTTAGATATCATTCTTGTGATTAAGTACACATGCTACATACAAAATCCAAATTTATTCATCTAATTATTTTCTTATTAGAAAAAATATATTCTATTTTTATTGGTATCGAGTTTTTATTTAACGTAACTTGATTAAATGATCATGTATGCACTTTAATCAAGATAATATCAGGCATTACAAAACTACCCCTTTAAAATAATGTTTCGTCCCCAAAACTTGATGTACCTTCAAATAAGTAGGGGTAGATTCTCAACATTTCTTCCTCTAGCTCCCAGGTATCCTCTTCAATCATTTGACTTCTCCACAAAAATTTAACTAGGAAAGTTTCTTTGTCCTCAATTGTTTCACTATGCGGTCTAGGATTTGGATTGGTTTCTCCACATACGACATGTCTTCTTGGATCTGCAGTGATTGATAGGATATGACATGGTTGGAGTCTGGCACATACTTTTTCAGCTGTGAGACATGAAATATATTATGAATGCTTTCCATGTTTAGAGGTAGAGCTAGACGGCAAGCAACCGTTCCAATTTTATCCAATCTCAAATGGTCCTATATATCGAGGATCTAGTTTGTTCTTCTTACGAGTGTGTACCACTCTTTTCGTTGGAGATTCTTTTAGAAAAACGACTAAGAATTACAATGATCTGCGATGCTTGTCAGTATAGGCCTTCTTTCTACTTTAAACCCCCTTCATCCTTTCTTTTATCAATTTAATCTTATTAGTATTTTTTTGGATAATATCAGGGCCAAATACTCTCCTACTCTGATTTCTTCCCAACAAATGGGCAATCTGCATCTCCTACCACATAATGCTTCAAATGGGGCATACCGATGGTGGACTGTCAGCTATTGTTGCAACAAATTCTACTAAAGGTAGATATTTGTCCCAATTTTCTCCAGAATCTAATATATATGCCCTTAGCATATTCTCCAATATTTTAATAGTCCTTTCTAACTATCCATCTGTTTGGAGATTTGCTACTATACTTGGTTGTAGTTTGGTGACCATAACTTCAGATAGACACCCTTTCAAAATCTAGATTGATATCGAGGATCTCGATTTGATACAATATATTTGGGTACTCCATGCAGTCATACTATTTCCCAAACATATACCCGACCTAACTTATCCGTTGATATTTTATCCGAATAGGTAAGAAGTGTGCAGATTTAGTAAGTGTATCCACTATTGCCCAAACAACATCAAATCCTTATGAAGTCCGAGGAAATCCTGTGACAAAATTCATGGTAATATGATACCATTTTCATTCAAGAATTGATAACGGCACCAGTAATCCTGGAGGTTTTTTATGCTCGTCTTTCACTTGCTGACACACCAGACATCTGTGCACATATTCAGTAATATCCTTTTTCATTTCATTCCACAATAAATTATGTTGCAGATCCTGATACATCTTTGTACTTCCTGGGTGAGCAGTGCACAGAGTACAATGTGCTTCTTTTATTGTTTTCTCTCTTATTTCTGTTACTTCTGGCAGACACATTCGGTGTCCTGTTTTCAGCACATCATCTTCAATACAAAATTCTTTGAGTTTTCCACTCTGCATCTTTTCTCAAATCTTCACTATTTAGGGGTCTTCTTGTTAGGTCTTTCTGATCTTGTCATACAAATCAAAGTTGACACTCACTTGGTTTAATTGACTCAGGATATTGGAAGAATCAGGATACTGGAAGAATTAGCAAATCTAACTTTTATTTGCATATCTTCAAGATCTCTTAATAATCTGAATTAACGTGTTATTAAAGTGCTATTGATCCTCCTCACTTTTGACTCAAAGTATCAGCCACCACATTAACCTACCCGGGGTGATACTGAATAGTAAAATCATAATCTTTCATTAGCTCTAACCATCTTCTTTAGCGCATATTCAATTTTTTATAAATATATAATTCAGACTCTTGTGGTTTGTATAAATCCCACAAGATACTCAATACAAATTATGTCTCCAAATTTTTAAGGCAAAGATAACCGCGGCCAGCTCTAAATCATGGGTAGGATAATTCCTCTCATGTGTTCTTAATTGTCAGGAGCCATAGGTAATTACTCTTCCATTCTGCATGTAATATCCCTAGTTAATAATACCATATTCTTATTTTTTCTAAGTATTTAATTTTTATTTACTTATTATTTATTATTATTATTATTAATTAACTTGATCCACACCTATTATTATTTTGAGATATTAAATATTTATTTGGCTTTATATGTTATTAATACCAATTATTGATATTAGTAATAATTGTTAATATCATTAATCCATTTTGATTATTTTTATCCTTATTATTATTGTTTATTATTATTATTATATGGTTAATTACTACTACTATTATTATTAATGATTGTTATTAGTAGTAGTCTTGTTACTAATATTATATCATTATAATTAGTATTCTTATCGTTATTTTAATTGTTATTATTCTTAATTATAATGGTTCTCATTGTATTCTCTCTTTTTCCCTAGCCTTTATCCATTTAGCCCATTACTCTTTATCTACACCCATAATCTAAACCCATATCCATTTAGCTAAACTCGAAACCCACCTACCCAACATAACACTTTATATATAATCTCATCATCACTAATCCTAAATCTAACCCAAAGATTAACCCTAATCCTCCATCTCCCAACCACACTGCCGCCGCCACCCCATCTCCAGATCTGCAGCAACAGCCATGACAACAATCCCATCACTCTCTTGCTACAACCCTCGGTCAAGCACCACAAACCCTTCCTTGGCCTGCTTCTTGCCGAGCCTAGCGCGCATCAGAACCAGTGCAACACCCGTATCGAGGCCTGCGCACCTCCTCACGCACAGCACTACACTGGTTCACCCACGCCCACCTGAGCGCAGGCCATGCACCATCACCGTAGGCCACACCCTTCTTTACCTTGCGCACTTACCCTACCTAGCATTGCGCATAGCCACAGGCCACCAACGCCCTATCTCCCCCCTCCATGTCGTGACATCTCCGACAAGACTCCCAACCTCGGCGAACCCCGACAGCACCCTGCCTCTCCTGGCCACACCAAAACACAGCCGAGCGCACCGGAGCCCTATGTAATCCACCCTCTTCTTCCTCTTGGCCGTGACCCTTAACCATCCCTCCTCATTAACTCCACCATGAGTGCGAGCACCTCGGAACCACTCCACGGCATACCGATCTTCTCCACGGGCACTCCGGCGAGCCGTCGACACCCTCCTCGGCCTCCGCCTCCGTCGACGAGCGACCCCGTGGCCGAGGCCTTCCCTTTTGCTTGCGTGAGTCCTCTTTTCGCTCTCTCTCATTATGTGTGTAATTTGAGTGTGTTATTTGTGTGTATATAGATGTGTGTTGGTATATTATTATGTGTATATGATACTATGTGTGTATTAATGTACGTATGTTTTTTTTTAATGTGCATGCATGCAAGTGTGTACGAGAGTCCTGTGTATGCATGCGTGAGGGTGTGTGAGTGTATTGGGGGTGTGCATAATTATGTGTAGGTATATGTTATGTGTGTGTGTATACATTGATTTATGTATGTATAAGTTTGAATGTAAGTATGCATGTATATTGTGTGTATAAGAGTGTACGTGTATGTATGTAGTATGTATATGTATGGGTGTATACCAGTACATTAGTATATTTGAATTCCTGTAAGTTCATGGGATGGGTTGCGTGATGCAACGATTTGGACCCGTCTGGTGAGATCCGAACCCATTATGGGAGTTTCAGAGTTGTGCTCGTTATGGACCCGATACACTGGAGATTTGAAAACTGACCCATGGGATGATCCGGAGATGCATACCGGCTCGTGCAGTGAAGACCAGACAGCAATTCAGACCCAAAACCGCGTCATTTCATGTGAATATTTGCTCTTGTGCTATTTTATTATTTACCATTGTTACTAGATATTTGTGTTTTATTCGTATTATTTCATGTGATTGTTTGATATACTTTACTAGTATGATTGCCTGTATCATTTCATGTGATGTCAGTGAGTATACACTTTAAGTATACAGTTTATCTGATCACATATCAGCGTCATTTCATGTGATGGTTGGTTGCCAATAATTATTCAGGAGTAGTTGTGGTATACAGTAGACTATGACTTGATTTGATCTACTGATCAGTTGGCCTACTTCATATTTGAGGATAGAGGATATATCTTATGCATAGTGTTTATCGGTAGTTGTTGGTGATTATTCTGACCAAAACTCTTTTGGATATTGTGGATAGGTAGATATGATGTTGCTATACCGATAGACTGACTTTCCTAATTTTTAGATTTGTACGGACTTATTTAGAGTTGGGATTGACCTGAGCTTCATATCCTTTTATTGGAGTCTTGACTGATTTATAGATGGGATGTATGATGTTTGAATTATGATCAGACATGTGAGTATGATACTCTTGACTCTGAAGTATATGATGGGATGAAATTTCGGGCTGTTAGGAGCTACTATTTCTGGATTCTTCCATTTATGAGTTTGACTGAGTATTGATGACCTTATCGATATTGACTACTCGATGTAGAGATGATCTAGATTCATGTTGATCGAGGGTGTTACACTCTTTAATTATGATCTTGATTATGGTTGGATAAGTCTGATTTGATGATGTTCCCTTTCTTATTTTTGATCTCGATATTTGTTGTTTTGATTGATCTCGAGTATATATATTACTTCTTGATTGGTTCTTGACTATTTCAGTTATTTTCTTATAGAGATAGAGTTACTGTGAGAATGATTTTATTGATATCGGTGACCATATTATATTTTCAGAATTTGACAGCAGTTATCGTTTGATCTCAGTTATAGGTGACCTAGAAGATTAGAGTAGATTGGTAATGATGAAAGAGCTGATTAACTAATTATTGGGCTGGTGGTAAGCAGTATTAAATATTCTGACATGGACTTGATTTATGATGTTCATGATGACTGTATCAAGATTATGAGTTAATAGAATTTTTTACTGTTATATCTAGTGCAGGTGGATGAGGTCTTGATCAGTTCTATTTGAGATTGTACATTGCCTAGACATTGCAGGACTGTTACTAGTATTAATTCATATAACTGTAAGTTACTGGAAAAGTGTTGTTAGACCGTAATACTCTGTACAATTCTATTGTTCATCATATACATGGCATATACATGGTTACTGTTACTTTCACCTTTATTGTTATTGTTCGTGTATAGGATTACTGTTGACTGTTATACTGTACCGTTACTGTCACCGTATTATCCCAGTATTCTAGGTAACATGATTTTGATTGTTTTAACTGAATTGAATAATAATGTAATTGGATAACTTATACTGGGATTGGAAAAATTAATGGACGATACAGCGTCTATATTTTAGGTGGACCTAAGATACAGGTTGCAGCTGAGATACAGTTCCACTGTAGGGTTCTGGGGGATGACTGACATCCCATATTGTTTCTATTGTTATTGTGATTGACCACCTAGCGATAGGACCTAGTTCAATACCAGGTGACTGGGCCGTGATTCCAGGTATGTACGGAACCCACCTAAAGTATGGACAATGTCTCCAACCGATCAATTTCAATAACTTAGGACTCCGATTACACGTGTGATAGGCGTGGTATGGGATACGTCTACTGCATGTGACAATTGGTGTTCGCTGACGTAATAATAATAATAACAAACTGTTCATAATGTACTGATACTGATTGTTTTCATCGATACATGTATACATGTATGATAGACACCCGATAGTACCATGACAGGATTAGACATCTAGTTCTGTTGCTGACTGTCTTATTTACTGTCTATTTATGTTATGCTTATTATTTCAGTCTTATTGCAGTATATATTATCTTCATATGCTCACATGTTATATGTACGCGCACTTTTTCCTTTATTCTTACACATTCACTAGGAGTTCTGACTCCCTGGATTTGCATATTCAGATCTGTGACTATTTATTGCTGATTAGGTATTTGGAGAGGATCACAGGAACCTTGAGGAACCTGGAGTTTTCTCTATTTGATTACCAGTACTCTTGCTTAACCTTTATCTCTGTTGATTCCTTATTCTCTCTATATATAACTTTCAGTTGTCATTCCTTTTCTTATTCATATGATATCATATGTGGACATCTATATGTAGTATTGTAGTGATATTGATCTTATTTAGTAGATTTTTATGGCTTGCTCGGGTTACTTTAAGCTTAGCGTGCATACGTGGGGTATTTTCCTCGTGTATATATGTTGCCGACTCTCGTCATGCCTCCATTTCTATGTATTTTAGGAAGAAGCGTGTGACAGGGTTTTCTTGGTATCAGAGCTAGGTTTTTAACTTGTGATGTTGGCTTTTGACTTTTATTATCGCATTCTTACCTGTAACTTGAAACAAGTTATACTTACACTGCAATAAATATATATTATTCACATTATGATATTGAGTCCACTTGAGAATTTATCGTTTTCATTTGAAAGTTCAACTCTTGTTGTTATATTCTTGATTCTAACTATTCTTTCAGAGTAGTTTGGATTCTCTCCTTAATTCTCATATCCATCTCTTTGATGTTTTGACATCCCTGATTCCAACTATTCTTCTAGAATAATTTGGGTTCCATCGTGATTCTTATTCTTCTTTCCTATTCTATTTCCTGATATTATCTCTTAGAACCGGTTACCCATTTTGAAGCTGGTACCAAAAATCAGAGTACGCAGCTGAAGCGTGGTGGACCCGTGATGCAGTGACAAGCGACATCGCAGCTTTATCTTCTCTTTTAGCTTGATTTTTGTCATTCTCTACTTTATTGAAATTTCAAGAACGAAATTTTTGTAAGGTGGGTAGAGTGTAATATCCCTAGTTAATAATACCGTATTCTTATTTTTTTCTAAGTATTTAATTTGCTTTACTTATATTTTATTATTATTATTTAACTTGATTCACGCCTATTATTATTTTGAGATATTAAATATTTATTTGGCTTTATATGTTATTAATACCAGTTATTGATGTTAGTAATAATTGTTATTATCATTATTCAATTTTGATTATTTTTATTTTTATTATTGTTTATTATTATTATTGTATGGTTAATTACTTCAATTATTATTATTAATGATTGTTATTAGTAGTAGTCTTATTACTAATATTATTTCATAGTAATTAGGATTCTTATCGTTATTTTTATTGTTATTAATCTTAATTATTATGGTTCCCATTGTATTCTCTCTTATTCCCTAGCCTCTATCCATTTAACCTATAACCCTTTATCTAACCCATAATTTAAACCCATACCCATTTATCTAAACCTGAAACCCATCTACCCAATATAATACCCTATATATAATCTTATCATCACTAATCCTAAACCTAACCCTAAGATTAACCCTAATCCTCCATCTCCCAACCACATTGCCGCCACCACCCCATCACTATATCTACAGCAACACCCACGATAACCACCCTATCCCTCTCTTGCTGCAATCCTCGACCGAGGACCACAGACCCCCTCCTCGGCCTGCTTCTCCTTGCTGAGCTTGGGGCGCATCAGAACTAGTGCAGCACCTGCATCCAGGCCTGCGCACCTCCTCGTGTACAACATTGCGCCGGCACACTCACGTCCACCTGAGTGTAGGCTACGCACCATCCCCGCAGGCCACGCCCTCCTCTGGCCCGCGCACTTACCCCCCTGGCGTTGCGCATAGCCACAAGCCATCAACGCCTATCTCCCCCTCCTCCATGGCGTGACATCTCCGGCGAGATTCCCAACCTCGGCTAACCCTGGTAGCAACCTGCTTCCCTTGGCCGCACCACAGCATAGTCGAACACCCCGGAGCCCCATGTAATCCACCTCTTCTTCCTTTTGGCCGTGACCATCAACCATCCTCCTCCTCCTTCTAATCAACTCCACCACGACGCGAGCACCACGGAACCAATCTGTGGCATTTTGATCTTCTCATGGGTACTCCAGCGAGCCGTCAACACCCTCCGCGGCCTCCGCCTCCACCGGCGAGCGACCGCGCGGTCGGCGTCTTTCCTTTTGCTTGCGTGAGTCCCCCTTTTCCTCTCTCTCTCTCTCTCTCTCTCTTTCATTATGTGTTTGATTTGAGTGTGTTATTTGTATGTATATAGATGTGTGTTGGTATATTATTATGTGTATGTGTACTATGTGTGTATTAATATAAGTGTGTTGTTTTTTTTGATGTGCATGCATGCAAGTGTGTACTAGAGTGTTCTGTATGCATGCCTGAGGGTGTGTGAGTGTATTGGGGGTGTGCATGTTTTTGTGTAGGTATACATACATACATACATACATACATACATACATACATACATATACATATATATATATTGATTTATGCATGTATAAGTTTGTAAGTATGCATGTATATTGTGTGTATAAGAGTGTATGTGTATGTATGTAGTGTGTATATGTGTATGGGTGTATACTAGTACACGAGTTTATTTGTATTCGTGTGAGTTCATAGGTTGGCTTGCGTGATGCAACGATCCAGACCCGTTTGGTGAGATCTAGACCCGTTACGGGAGTTTCAGAGTTGTACTCATCATAGACCCGATACACTGGCGATTGAAAAAACTAACCCATAGGATGATCCGGCAATCCGTACCGGCTCATGTAGTGAAGACCAAATGGTGATTCAGACTTGAAACCGCATCATTTTATGTGAGTATTTGCTCTTGTGCTATTTTCTTATTTACCATTACCACTGGATATTTGTGTTTTATTCATATTATTTCATGTGATCATCTGATATACTTTACTAGTATGATTACATGTATCATTTCATATGATGTCAGTGAGTGTACATTTAAGTACACAGTTTATCTGAACGCTTATCAGCGTCATTTCATGTGATGGTTGGTTGCCAATATTGATTCAGGACTAGTTGTGGTATATAGTAGACTGTGATTTGATTTGATCTACTGATCAGTTGGCCTACTTCATAATTGAGGATAGAGAAGAAATCTTATGCATAGTGTTTATCTGCAGTTGTTGGTGATTATTCTGATCGAAAATCTTTTGGATATTGTGGATAGGTAGATATGGCGTTGCTGTACCGATAGACTAACTTCCTGATTTTTGAATTGGTACGGACTTATTTAGAGTTGGGATTGACCTGAGCTTCATATCCTTTTATTGGAGTCTCAATTGATTTGTAGATAGGATGCATGATGGTTGGATTATGATCAGACGTGTGAATATGATACTCTTGACTCTTACGTATATGATAGGATGGAATTTTGGACTCTAGGAGCTATTATTCTAGATTCTTCTATAAGTATTGATTACCTTATTGATATTGACTACTAGATGTAGATGTTGGCCCAGAGGCCTTCCACTCTAGTTTTGATGATGATTAACTCATGTAGTTATAGTTTACTAATAATCTTGTGATACTTAGTTTCAGATATTTAACCAAGATATTAGTAGGTGATTAGCTTCAATAAAGGTGTTTTGGAGCTTTCACATGGTGATTCAAGAGCCCGAGCGTCAAGTTCATATCTAGCACTCGTTTGGAGTCAAGCTCGGTGGATCACGTTTGGATCGAGTCGACTTGGAGACGGCGCTCTACAAGAAGACCTCAGTTTGTTTTAGAATAGTTAGTTTAGATCGATTGTTAAAGACTAGATAGTGTGATATGCTCAAGTTCACAACACACACACGTTTCATGTTTATTGGTTTTCGGTTTAACTGATCTTGATTTTCATGAATAGAATTGAATCAAAATAAGTTTACATGGTTTAATATATATTAGATTTGATTTATATACATGTATGCTTCATATTCTTAGAAAAACTTATTTTGATAACATATTCATGTATTTGGGTTTTGTATTTAAACAAAACTTATTTTCGGATTTAATGTCAAAAATATTGATATATATCTCTTTCATGTATATTAGATTATATCCATATACAACATGCTTAAATATTGTTTCAATATCATGTTTTTATATTTGGATGAGTTTGGACAAAACGGTTTTCCATTCAAAAATCCAAGTTTTGGAAAATACGGATTTTGATTTTCGGCAAAATTTGTAAGTCACAAAAATTGTTCAAAATATTTGTAACATAGTTTGATTTTACTCAAACATGTTTGTATGTCAAAGATTTAACAAGAACCTATTTTTGTGGATTTTTATAAATTTTATGGGATTTAATTAGGTAATATAAACCCAAGTTTTAAGTTCTGAAATCAGACCTGCTAGGCTCTGGCGGTCGACCGTGCCGGTCGACCGGACCAGGAGTCGGTCGACCGGACCGGTCGACCGACGTGCACGAGGACGTGCACATAGCCAGCCACTTAGGCCGGTCAATCGAGGATCGACCGACTGCAAGTGCCCCACTCTCGGGTTGGGGCGGTCGACCGGACGGTCGACCGTAGGCTTGGCATTGGTCGACCGCGCGGTCGACTGGCAGGCTCAATGGTCAGAAATTTGACCGTTGGCCAGTCGACCGGCCCGGTCGACCGGAAGGGCATTCTGGCCCTTTCCAGCTGCTAACGGGCAGATTTTCTTGAGGGTTATAAATACCCCATTTGAAGTTGATTTTTGATAAGAATTTCAAGAGCTAAAATTTCTATCTTCTCTAGTGTTTTAATACAAATTTTTCAAAAGAGTTTTTGGGTTTAAAAGATCAATCTTCATTTGTTTTTAAAGTGTTTGATAATTCAAAGAAAATAGTCTTTTGAGAATTGGTTTTTGGTCTAAAAATTCTATATCTATTTGGAGATTTTCTCAAGTGATTTTCTTTGTTCAAAACACTTATTTTCTCACACTTGAGCTTATCCATCTATCCTATCTATAGGATCATTGTTTAGTGAGAAAGGAATATTGGTTTGTGGTTGAAAGAGACCACCAAGTTGTAAACCTTCCATCTTTGTGACATCCCTCTAGTGAGAGGTGATTGAGTTGAATCCCTCAAGTGTGAGGTGATAGTGAAAGTGGTATTTGGCTCCCTCTAGTGAGAGGTGGAGATTGTGTTGGAATCCCTCAAGTGTGAGGTGATTGATTTGTTTGGCTAAGTGCCTATCCCTCTATTGTAAGGTTGATATTGTGGTGGCTTTGTGCCTAGCCTCTAAGTGTAGAGGTTGTGTTGTATTTGAGAGAGGAGTTGTGTACTCCCGGTTATTGTATTGCCCAAAATCCTCAGTGGAGGTTCCCTGTGTGGGAAGTCCTATGTGGACGAGTTAGTGGAAATCCTTCTGTGTGAAGGCGGGGACGTAGAGCCATGTGCTCGAACCTCGAAACATATCCATGTGTTTTCGATTGATCCACTTTCTCTAACTCTCTCTCTTACTTTGTGCATTGATTCATATTGTCATATTATTTACATGCTTGTGTTGTTTGTGCCTCACTTGTGTTTAACCACGAGAGCTTCATATAGCACCTCAACTCTTATTCAGAGGAATCAAGAGGAGTTAGTCCAGAGCCCCTCACCGGGAATTCGGCTACACTCATTGGTTACACTAAGTGTGTTGCAATTAATTTTTAATTTCCGCATTATTGTTCATAGATTAGCCGTACACCTATTCACCCCCTCTAGGTGTACTTTCAATTGGTATCAGAGCCTACGCTCCTGATATTTGGTTTAACCACCTAGGAGTATGATCTTGGTTTTGCTAATCTAGATTTGCATTTGCACACTTATATTGTTTGCACACACTCATAGACTTCATGACCCCACCTATGTTTGATACTTCCAACATTGTTGTTTGGAAGGCTAGGATGTCCATGTCTAAAAACTCTAGGCTTGCATGTTTTCCTTGCTGCTATCAAGAAATCTTATCTTGGTAATAGCAAGCATATAGAGGCCAATGCAAAAGCCCTTGAGGCACTTAGAAGCACGCTTAACAAAGAATATCTTTCTATGGTTTCTAACTGTGATTCCGCCTTTGCAGTGTGAAACACATTGACCTCCTCCAAGCTTCAAACGCCAACTGATTGTTATACATATTTGCATATTTTACCACTTCCATACCATGCATATTGTAAATAAAAATGTGATTTTTAATCCTTTTCTCTCTATTTTTGCAGGTCCACATTTGAAAAGAGAAAAGGCCCAAAATTTCTTTAATTAGCAATAATTAAAAGAGATTAATTCAAAGCCCAAAAAGTGAGCCCAAGGTTGAGCCCAGGATCTGGAGAATTCTACGCGCCAGCTCACGCTTCCAGAAGATCCATGTGGCTAACAACCTGTAACAAATCTGTAACAGAAAGATCCACTTGAACGGCCCTGATTTTGCCGCGCATTCCAGATTTGTGCCGCGTGTCCACGGCGGTTACAAGGCCGTTGGGGCCGAGATTTTCTCCAACAAACGGGATTCTGGAGCCTTCTCTCTGAGCCCTATAAATACAGTACCAAGGCCTGCACGAGTGAGACAGAGAGAGATTAGGGTAAAAGCTTGTATTTTGTGAGAGAGTGTGGTATTCTCTTAGGTTTTTAGCTCTCTCTCTTCTTCCTCCTAGAGATTTTGTTAAAGAGAGAAAAGAGAGTATTTTTGAGAGCTTATAAGCAAGGAGGTGACATCACTTGTAAGCAAGGATTAATCAAGGCTTCATTCTTCTCTTTACAACCTCTAGTAATTTGCTTTACTTTCTTGCTTTACTTTTCTTGCTTTCATCATGAATTGTTGTTTAGTTTCTTTTGTAATGGATAGCTAAATTTCTTTTACATGGCTAGCTAACAACTCTCATTGCTAACTTCTAACTCTTTGGGTAATGGCTAAATTCTATACTTGCTTTGTTAAGTCTCTTTTGCTTCCCAATGAAGTAGAGTTGCTTTCATTTGGGAAATGCTTGTTCATACTCCATATGATTCATGTGTGCCTCATTTAGAGCCTTGTTTAGAACAAGTGCCTTGATGGAACATGGAGATGGATCACCAAACATATGCTATTTGTAGAACAACTTCTTTACTCAAGCTAATTTGTTGTTATGCCTTGAATGACTAATGAATGTTGTATCTTCTTCCTTAGCATCCCTTGAGTGTCACTCCTCAAGTCCACCATAGAAAATCTATCTCGGGAGCCAATGAATCAATATGAGGCTACAAGCTAAGACCAAGAAGAACACTCATCTTCAAAACGAGAAAAATACTTGACCAAACAAGCAAGTCATCTCTATTGCCAATGAATCAACATGAGGCAATCATGCATCACCCTTGAGTTTAGTAAGTTAGCAAAGTAGTAAAGTTAGCTAGCCATGGCCTTTCTCATCTAAAGTTTCCTAAACATTTTCTTTACTAGCTTTCTTTCTTAGCAATATAAATCTCCAAAGTTCTTTTGACTTTCTTTCCATCATGCACAAATCCACATATATTTTCATTTTCTTTTCCATGCTTTTTACATTTGTTTAAGAACAAAGAAGAATCTTCGTTTTCTTTTCTTCACTACGAACCGTAAAGCTTCCATCGTGAGCTCTCCTCGAGGATCGACCCCGGTATAGCCCATGCTATAACGGAGATTGGAAAGGATACATTAATCATATAAATACATTGTGGAGTGATCAAAGCACTTGAGGTTGATTCTAAACCTTCTCTCTTTCATTTAATATCTGTGCAAATACTTCACACAAAATCACACTATCTTTTCCTGATCAATTTTTGGCGTCGTTGCCGGGGAGAGCAACGGTTTTTGATTTAAGGTGAAGAAATTAAATGAATCTTCTTCTCTGTTGCAGGTTACAGGTGAAGAAAACAGGAAAATTTGCATTGCAGAAACATATAAGTGGCTCTGGGCCTCTGCTCTCGAAAGCAGAGACCAGTTGCCCTCTGAATTGCCACAGAATCTGGGCCAAAGCCGCAGATTTGCGGCAAGGAAGAGTGAACTACTGACAAGTTTTCTGCAGGGTTGCTTGCTCTGCTAAATACAGCTTCTGCAGTACTTAAATTCTTGTATGCTTCACCATATTCCTGCTAATAACCAACAGTAAAAAATTAGTTGCAAATTTAAAAATTGATTAGACATTTGCATTTCTAGGCACATGTCTTTTCAATTCATTTACTTTTGCTGTTGAAGAGTGCTGAGGCAAGGTACGTGCGCATTGCATATTTACTAGGACTCACTCCTTGTTTGATTTTTATAGCTTTGAGTGAACCTTGTTTGTTTAATCGTACATTTGCACAAAATTGACTTTAAGGGCATACCCAGTAAATAAGATAAGGTGGGGATTTCATCACCCCTTCCTTAGCCCAAAAACCACCATTCCAGCACTCACAATCCTAAGCTTCTAATAAAAACTGATAGACGTTGGCCCTAGGGACATCCGGACTCACTTAGGAGATTATCCTAAGGGGGAAAAGTGTTGGAAATTACTTTTGTAAAATCAGTGTCTAGGAAAGGGATTGAGGGCCGAAAGCCCGAAGGTTGATGGTTACTTAATTAAGGAACGTCTTTGACGGAAAACCTCCCACCAACTTTGCCCTTTCCTGGCTGATTCCCTTATAGTCAAAGTCTACACTAAACCTCCTGTGGACAATCTAAACAGTTAGGAGTCGTCTAGGTCCAGGGAACCTAGATAGCTTGGATTGATTTTTCTTTTTTCTTGTTTGTTATTTTTTACTTTCTTTCGCTTGAGTGATCGGTGCACGTTGATTGTGTATGCAACAGTGGTTTCGGGATCCAGATTCTGCTAGGCTTGTGAGAATTTCTACACTAGCACATACACCACTTGACATAATCCCAATCATGACCAATAACGTTTCGTTGCAAGATAAGTTCTACCCGATTCGCACCTCACTTCCATCTTGCATTCTTCTCCCAAACACCAATGGAAATAACTTTGAGTTAAAGCCGCAGTTCATAAACACTCTTCCCCGATTCCATGGCCTAGAATCTGAGGATGCGTACTTCTTCATTCGAGAGTTTGAAGAAGTATGCTTGATGATGTGAATTTCCCAGTTGACCGAGGACGCTGTGAGACTTAGGTTTATACCTTTCGCACTTAAGGATATCGCTAAGAAGTGGCTTTATAATCTTCCCGTAAGTTCAATTTCTTCATGGGATGATTTCATTAAGGTCTTTCTTAAAAAGTTTTATCCTATCCATAAGACAGCCCTCATGAGGAAAAATATAATGCAATTCAAGCAAGAAGCCAATGAACCATTCTGGAAGTACTTTGAGCGCTTCAAAGACCTAATAGCCCTGTGTCCCCATCACGGTATAGAAAAATGGCGTCAGTACCAGATTATCTATGATGGACTCGATTATCAGACTAAGACACTCCTTGAAACCATGTGCCAAGGAGAATTTTTAAAGAAGGATGAAGATCAGGGTTGGGATCTTTTTGAAGCGTTAGCTGAAAAAACTATCCAGTGGGAGTCATGTTCTGAGAAACCCACACCCACAACTTCCAGAACCGGTTTACACTCCATAGAATCCTCGATAGCTGTAGAAGCTAAAATAATACAACTGATGAAGAGGATAGAATTGCTTGAGTCTAGGGAGAATTCTGCTGTTAATCAGGTCAACCCATCCCCTGTGGCCAGTCCATCACCAGTGGTTAACCCGGGTTGTACCTATTGCCATGATCTGAATCATGTGTTCGAAGAGTGTCCAGTATACCATTCTCAATTTTTCAGGAGAACTCGAATGCCGCTTATACCAGACCCAATTACAACCCATATTCCAAGACTTACAATCCGGGATGGCGAAACCATCCAAATTTTTCTTGGAGTCAGTCTGGTCCTGAGCAGTCTAGGTTGTCATTTCCACATCATCCTCCTGCTCAGTCACATCAATCCAATTTCCACACATACCAGAATCCACAACAATTCCAGCCCCAGTATCAGCATCATCCACCACAATACCAGTCAAACTTCCAGCCCCAGTATCAGCAGCATCCACCACAAAATCCTTCAGACAAGAGAATTTCTGATTTGGAGAAAATGATAGAGACCTTAACCAAGAACCAAGCTTCAATGATGAACAATCAGCAGCAGGACATGAACAAATTGCAAATCCAGATAGGGCAATTGGCTAACTCTCTTAATGAACGACAAAAAGGAATGTTACCTAGCCAACCTGTACCCAATCCAAAAACTCATTTCCCCCTGCACGAAGTTGAAGACTTAGGCCCCAGCCAATGCCAAGCTATTCAAGTCCTTAGATCTGGGAAACATGTAGACAACAAGGTTTCAAATCCACCTACCAAATCTGTGTCAAAGCCAACATCCTCTGTTCCAGTCCAATCCATTCAAGATACTCCTTCTTCAAGTACACAACCATCCACTTCCCAGTCCAAAGGAAAAGAAAAGGTTGATGAGCAAATATACAAGCCTGTTGTTCCCTTTCCAAATAGGCTAGCAAGTCAAAAGATGAATGCTCACATGGAGAAGATAAGAGAAATGTTTAACCAAGTCCAAATCAATATCCCTCTTCTAGATGCCATTCAACAAGTTCCATCATACGCCAAATTTCTAAAAGAAATGTGCACAAAGAAGAGAAAAGCAAACGTTCCTAAAAAGGTCTTCCTTGCCTCAAACATTAGTGAGCTGCTCACTGGTCCTATCCCTGTGAAATACAAGGACCCAGGGAGCCTAACTATTTCTTGCATCATAGGACAGACCACCATTAATAGGGCTTTGCTTGACTTGGGTGCTAGCATTAATCTTCTCCCCTTTTCAGTGTATCAGCAATTAGGGTTAGGCGACCTTCGTCCGACCCAAATGACGATACAGTTGGCAGATCGCTCTATAAAGATTCCCAAGGGGGAGATTACAGATGTGTTTATACGGGTCGGGGATTCATTTACCCCGTAGACTTCATTGTTCTTGAGACACAGCCCGTACATAATCACAGAGCACAGACACCTGTCATTCTTGGACGCCCTTTTCTAGCCACTGCCATGCGATCATAAATTGTAGGAATGGCTCGATGCGTCTGACCTTTGGAGATATGACAAAAGAGGTGAATATTTTCCACCTGGGAAAACAACCTCGGGATTTGGATAGTGATTCTTTTGAAATCAACTTGATAGAAGGTGTAACTAGTGAGCACGATGAGGAAGTTGAGTATGAATCCGAAGAGGAATTTGAGTTGGAGTCTGATGATTTCAACCTTGATCAGATTGTTGAGTCGGCCGTGGAATGGGCCACTAATAGCACCCCTATTCTTCCCTTACACCAAGAACAGCCAGTGATAGATCCGATCCCTTCTTCTGAGCTTAAGGTTCTTCCTGACCATCTCAAGTACAAGTACTTGGATGAGAAAGAAACCTTTCCTGTAATCATTGCATCCCATCTAACTGAACAACAAGAAGAGGATCTTCTTACTGTGTTAAGGAAAATAGAGAAGCCATTGGTTGGACCATGGCTGACATCAAGGGGATTAGTCCTTCCATAGTTCAGCACCGGATTCATTTGACGGAAGATGCCAAGCCAAAACGAGACCCACAGCGTAGACTTAACCCAATCATGCAGGAAGCCATTAGATCCGAGATCTTGAAACTGTTAGACAATGGGATTATCTATCCCATATCCGATAGTCAGTGGGTAAGTCCAGTTCACGCTGTGCCCAAGAAAGCAGAGTTTACTGTGGTAGAAAATGAGAAGAAAGAGTTGATACAAACACGTCTTCCAATGAAGATTCGAGTTTGTATTGATTACCGAAAGTTGAACACTGCCACACGTAAAGACCACTTTCCTCTTCCGTTCATTGACCAAATGCTCGAGAGATTAGCGGGACATGAGTACTACTGTTTCCTAGATGGATATTCAGGATATAATCAAATCCCGATCACTCCCGAGGATCAAGACAAAACCACCTTCACCTGTCCTTTGGAACGTTTGCATATATCGAAGGATGCCCTTCGGTCTTTGCAATGCTCCTGCAACGTTTCAACGTTGCATGTTGAGCCTTTTTTCGGACATGGTGGAGAAATTTCTGGAGATTTTTATGGATGATTTTTCCATTTATGGTGATTCCTTTGAACAATGCTTGTACCATTTGAAACTGGTTTTACAACGCTGTATGGAGAAAAACTTGACACTTAACTGGGAAAAGTGTCATTTTATGGTCAAGCAAGGAATCGTCCTAGGGCACGAATTTTCACACAAGGGAATTGAGGTTCACAAGTCAAAAGTGGAAGTCATAACTAAGCTCCCTGAGCCAACATGCTTAAAAGACATTAGATCATTTTTAGGGCACGCCGGCTTCTATAGACGATTTATTCAAGGGTTTAGCAATATTGCAAGACCTTTGACAAATCTCTTAGGAAAGGATGTACCCTTTATATTTGATGAAGAATGTCAAAAATCTTGGATAGAGCTTAAGTGTAGACTTGTCTCAGCACCGATCATTTCTGCACCAGATTGGACCAAACCTTTTGAGATTATGTGTGATGCCTCAGACTTTGCAATTGGCGCTGTTTTAGGACAGCGTATTGATACTAGGCAACACGTAATCTATTATGCTAGCAGAACGCTGAATGAAGCCCAACTCAATTATACAACTACTGAAAAGAAATTTTTAGCGGTTGTCTTTGCGTTGGAGAAATTTCGCCAATATCTGCTGGGATCCAGGACGATTATTTTCACTGATCACTCCGCCCTAAAGTTTTTAATGCAAAAGAAGGATGCTAAGGCAAGACTTATACGATGGATACTTCTTTTGCAAGAGTTTGATTTGGAGATAAAGGATAAAAAGTGCGTTGAGAATGTGGTAGCTGATCACTTGTCTAGAATCCCAAATGCACCAACGGAGAGAATATCAATTAATGATAATTTTCCTGACGAGCACATCCACACAATGCATGGAGAGCCCTGGTATGCTGACATAGCAAATTACCTTGCTACCGGGCAAATACCTTCTAATTGGTCAGGTCAGGTCAAACACCGTTTTATGAGTCAAATGCGGTTCTTCTTTTGGGATGAACCGTATTTATTCAAATATTGTCCTGACCAGATCATACGAAGGTGTATTCCTAAGGAGGAACATCAGAGTGTTTTGACATTTTGTCACAAACTAGCTTGTGGTGGACATTTTGGTCCACGGAAAACTGCTGAGAAAGTACTTCAGAGTGGATTTTACTGGCCCACTCTCTTTAAGGATGCATATCTCTTTTGCAAGCTATGTGATAGGTGTCAAATGACGGGTCGAATCACACAGAAAGACATGATGCCCCTTACACTCATCTTGGAAGTTGAAATTTTTGACTTGTGGGGCATCGACTTTATGGGACCCTTTCCTCTGTCCTATGGTAACCAATACATTTTGGTAGCCGTAGATTATGTTTCCAAATGGCTGAAGCAATTCCAACAAGGACAAATGACAACCAAGTTGTCATTAAGTTTTTACGAGACCACATCATCTCTCGCTTCGGAGCCCCCCGTGCGATAATAAGCGATAATGGGAGTCATTTTTGCAATAGGGCTTTTGAAGCCCTAATGCGTAAATACTCTATTTCTCACAAATTATTCACGGCTTATCATCCTCAGACGAACGGGCAAGTAGAAGTTACGAATAGACAAATAAAACTCATTTTGGAGAAAACCGTTGGACAGAACCGTAAGGATTGGTCCATCAAACTCACTGATGCCTTATGGGCATATAGGACAGCTTACAAAACTGTCCTCGGTATGTCTCCATATCGAGTTGTATTTGGAAAACCTTGTCACTTGCCTGTGGAGTTAGAACACCAAGCTATGTGGGCTTTAAAGCAGCTGAATTTGGATTTGGATAAAGCCGGTGCTTTGAGGAAGTTGCAGATATCCGAGCTAGAGGAACTAAGAAATGAAGCATATGACAATGCTCGGATAACAAAACACAGAACCAAGCTCTTTCATGATAATTCCATTCACCGGAAAATTTTTGTCCCAGGACAAAAGGTTCTGTTGTACAACTCCAGACTCCATCTCTTTCCTGGTAAATTGAGAACCAGGTGGTCAGGACCATTCATAGTGCATCAAGTCTTTTCCCACGGTGCTATAGAGATACTTGATCCTAATAATGGCAACACATTTACTGTAAACGGTCAACGTTTAAAGCCATTCTTTACCACCGATGTCGTGTCACAAGAAGTTCATGAATTGTGTCTTTTTGACCCAGTTTATCTGTGACCATTTCATTTGTACAGTTTCCCGAGAATTTCCCTGCATATCATTTTGGGACCACTTTTGTAAATAAAATTTTGTACATAAAAATAAATAATAATAATATAAAAAAAACGAAAAAGAAAAAAAAATGAGGGACTTTTGTGCTTAACAGTTTCACATTCCTAGGATTCTACCTTCCCTAGGATCCCATTCATTTTCAAACTCCTTTTCCTAGGGTTGTAAATACACTTTTGACTTAGGGTTAATATTGGAAATCTCATTTTCTCTCCCTCCTATAAATACTCTCTTCACCTACCCTTCCTCCCTCAAACGCACAAATCCTCTCAGATCTGAAATGCTTCTTCCCGAGCCGACCTCTGTAAATTTTCCCTTCCCCAGAGCTATCTGCACTGCCGCATTTTCCCATAACCAGCCGCAGATCCGCCGCCCTCCGGCCACATATGGAGCTCTGACAACTTCTGCCTGGCTGATTTCTATCTCTGGTGACAGATCCAGACCCAATCTTCCAGATTCTGTCCCGGGTGCCTTCTGCACACGTGCTTTTGGATTTCCCCCCACGCTCTCCGGGGTGGTTTGATCTTTCCTCTCTAAAATCCTTTGCTTTAATTCCATTATTATACATGGCCCCGAATTTGTTTGTGGAATGGGATTTTTTCAAAATTTGAATGATAATGGGGGGTATGGGCACATCTTTGTTGATAGATTACGTGCATGGAATTGGTATTCTCTGGTTTACGATAACAGTAAAAATGATGCATACTACTGTCCAGAACTTGTCACTACATTTTATAATACACTCGATCATGCATCTGTGAATTATGAGACATACCAATTTGTTGTTCATATGCCGTTAGGTGACATCTTTGTCACAATTCCACTCATTGCTGAAATCACTGATGTCCCAATTCACCCCCACCATAGCGACCCCTTGCCATTGATAGATTACATGACCATCATGGGGGTCCGCTGTATAGCACAGGACCGTGGGCTCAAAGCCAACACGACCTTTAGAAATGTGCATTGCATTGGACGCTGGGTCCAACGCAACATTTTTGGGCTTGATCATGCAACGTCCTTTAACAGACCCGTGTTACAAATAATCCATGATTTAATGACTCGAAACCACACGGTCTGTTTGAATAGGGCCATCTTCCATGCTATTCTTTACAATTCCTCCCGCACTCGGGGTGCCAAGCATTCCCATCTAATCTTAATCACACGTCTGTGTAAGAATTTCATATCAGACGCTGTTTTTAATACCTTCGACCGAGTGCTTGTTACAGTAGAGAGACCCACCAGCTCATATAATGGTTGCTTGCATGCACTCTGGACACCCAGTGCCCAGCCTGAGGATATACCTGTGGAGTCCTCTTCGGAGGAAAGCTTAGAGGAAATAGATGAGCCACAATTTTGGAGACAGGACCCCCCAACGGAATCAAGAGCTTTCATGTCCACCATCTGAAAGGGCATGAAGAAGATCTTTAGGGGGCAGGTTCGTCTTAGGAAGAAGGTAGAGGAGCAATCCTCTCGTTTGGATAGTATGGAAGCAGCGTTGAGACGTTCGCAGTCGGCTGGACCTAGCACCACCGCTGGTCCAAAGCGACAAAGGGGATGATCTTTATCCTTTACCTATTTCATGCATCATTTCATCTTGCATACATTGGGGACAATGCATGAGATAGGTATGGGGGGGCAGATTCTAACCTAGGATTTTTCATCTTCTTTTTAGGCTTTTTATTTTTATTTTTAGGATTTTCATTTTCTTTTTAGATTTTATCTTTCTTAGTAGATTTTCTATTTTCTTTTAGATTTTACGTTTTCTTTTAGAGAAATATAAAAAAAATAATAAATTAAAAAAAGGGAAATTTTTGATCCATGTTTAAAGAATCAAACTTAACTTTAGGGATTAAGGAAACTCTAAACTAAGATTTCTAATTATAAGTCGAAAAGAGGAGTTTTGTTAGATTTTAGGTTAAGTAATAAAGGATTAGAAAAATTACTAGATTTTAATTCTTTCTTTAGGATATATACATTAAACATATTGAAGGATTAATTAAAGACTTTGTGACTTTATTTACATATATATATAATAAAAAAATAGAAAAAATGTGTAAATAATATAAATAATAAATACTTAGCCACTAATTAAGCTGGTTAGCTGTGCCTCAAGAAGCATGGCCAGTCACGCCTAAAGGTGGTTAAGTCCTTAAATTCCTTCGTGGCCTTTTTTACTCGAGTCATCGAACCCTAGGGATGTTTTCTCATCTGGTGCCCTAAGACCGTCTGGTTTGGGAGTCATCGGTAAGAGACTCGCTACAAGGGTAAACTAGAAAGCCTAAGGATGCTAAGGAAATGTAAATAAATAAATATTATAAAAAAAGAAAAAGAAAAAATGTTATATATATTAGTAAATAAATGAACTTAGTCTAAGAAAGATCCTTCATATTCATAGATGTATATTCCTAGGATTGATGCAAAATCCGATTTTTGATCTTTTCCCTAAAAACTTAACCTAAATTGAAAACAAAACTCTAAATAGACACTTATAAGAGGAATGACAAGTTTAGGGTAACCTGAAACCTATAACTTAAGTGAGAATCTTTAAAACATGGATCAAAATTTTCACTAACCCTTTTATTTTTCTTTATGGATTTTGTGGGTGCAATCCGCTGAAAACCCTCAGGAGACAACACTCCTCCTCTAGGGTAACCTAGAGGTTTAACGGCTTGTTGCACGTGCTCAGTGCAATCGTGTCACCTACGAAAATGGTGTAATAAACTAGTTAGGATTTTCTTTCTTTTCTTTCTTTTTTTTTTTTGCTCGAGGACGAGCAAAAGCTAGGTATGGGGGTGTGATTGTTATACATATTTGCATATTTTACCACTTCCATACCATGCATATTGTAAATAAAAATGTGATTTTTAATCCTTTTCTCTCTATTTTTTGCAGGTCCACATTTGAAATGAGAAAAGGCTCAAAATTTCTTTAATTAGCAATAATTAAAGAGATTAATTCAAAGCCCAAAAAGTGAGCCCAAGTTGAGCCCAGGATCTGGAGAATTCTACGCGCCAGCTCACGCTTCCAGAAGATCCACGTGGCTAACAACCTGTAACAAATCTGTAACAGAAAGATCCACTTGAACGGCCCTGATTTTGCCGCGCATTCCAGATTTGTGCCGCGCGTCCACAGCGGTTACAAGGCCGTTGGGGCCGAGATTTTCTCCAACAAACGGGATTCTGGAGCCTTCTCTCTGAGCCCTATAAATACAGTACCAAGGCCTGCACGAGTGAGACAGAGAGAGATTAGGGTAAAAGCTTGTATTTTGTGAGAGAGTGTTGGTATTCTCTTAGGTTTTTAGCTCTCCCTCTTCTTCCTCCTAGAGATTTTGTTAAAGAGAGAAAAGAGAGTGTTTTTGAGAGCTTGTAAGCAAGGAGGTGACATCACTTGTAAGCAAGGATTAATCAAGGCTTCATTCTTCTCTTTACAACCTCTAGTAATTTGCTTTACTTTCTTGCTTTACTTTTCTTGCTTTCATCATGAATTGTTGTTTAGTTTCTTTTGTAATGGATAGCTAAATTTCTTTTACATGGCTAGCTAACAACTCTCATTGCTAACTTCTAACTCTTTGGGTGATGGCTAAATTCTATACTTGCTTTGTTAAGTCTCTTTTGCTTCCCAATGAAGTAGAGTTGCTTTCATTTGGGAAATGCTTGTTCATACTCCATATGATTCATGTGTGCCTCATTTAGAGCCTTGTTTAGAACAAGTGCCTTGATGGAACATGGAGATGGATCACCAAACATATGCTATTTGTAGAACAACTTCTTTACTTCAAGCTAATTTGTTGTTATGCCTTGAATGACTAATGAATGTTGTATCTTCTTCCTTAGCATCCCTTGAGTGTCACTTCTCAAGTCCACCATAGAAAATCTATCTCGGGAGCCAATGAATCAATATGAGGCTACAAGCTAAGACCAAGAAGAACACTCATCTTCAAAACAAGAAATTACTTGACCAAACAAGCAAGTCATCTCTATTGCCAATGAATCAACATGAGGCAATCATGCATCACCCTTGAGTTTAGTAAGTTAGCAAAGTAGTAAAGTTAGCTAGCCATGGCCTTTCTCATCTAAAGTTTCCTAAACATTTTCTTTACTAGCTCTCTTTCTTAGCAATATAAATCTCCAAAGTTCTTTTGACTTTCTTTCCATCATGCACAAATCCACATATATTTTCATTTTCTTTTCCATGCTTTTTACATTTGTTTAAGAACAAAGAAGAATCTTCGTTTTCTTTTCTTCACTACGAACCGTAAAGCTTCCATCGTGAGCTCTCCTCGAGGATCGACCCGGTATAGCCCATGCTATAACGGAGATTGGAAAGGATACATTAATCATATAAATACATTATGGAGTGATCAAAGCACTTGAGGTTGATTCTAAACCTTCTCTCTTTCATTTAATATCTGTGCAAATACTTCACACAAAATCACACTATCTTTTCCTGATCACCAACCATTGTGGAGGATGAATCTAGTGGGAATTCGAGCAACAATGCTACATGGTCCAAGGGATGACTCCCTTGAGGTATATTCGGAATCTCAATTAGATGATGATTGTGCTAGTTCTTCCGGCGATGATCATATTGATGTCGATGCTTTGAATGAAGAACTTTCGATTGTTTGTGAAAAATTGCTTGAAAAAATAATCTTTTGAAAAGAAAAGTCTAGGACTTAACAAAGAAAATAAAGATTTATTTTCAAAACTTGATTTGGCTTTGCAAGAGAAGGAAGAGATTTCAAGTGAACGTCACTCACTTAAATCCGAACTTGACCTTGTCCTAAAGGAAAATGAAATTTTGAAAAGTAAAATGATTGCAATGATGTTTTGAAGAAAAATGAGATCTTATCTTCAAACTTGATTTTATTGTAAAAGAAAATGATTCTTTGAAAATCAAAATTATTTCTATTTCAAAGGATTTAGACTTGGTTTCTAAGAAAAATATTCTTTGCAAAATGATATTGATTCACATGTTTGTCATGCTAGTGTAGCTTCACATTCTAGATCACCTATTGCATGCTCCACTTTATCTTCAAGTATTAAAAATGATATAAATATTTTGAAGAAAAGAGTTGAATGTTTGGGCTCCACTTTGAGCCATTGTGCCATAAACCACTCACGGTTGGAATCTATATTTCGAAAGAAACAAGTTCCTTCTATGCATGCACACAAACCACAGCATACACATGCTTCCCACGTTCACACCCATCACACAATGTATGCTCATGTGTACACATGTACACATTGTGGACGTAAGGGCCACCTTGCTAAGTTTTGTTATGATCGTATGCATGATTCAAATTTAGCAACTAAATTTGTTTGGGTCAGGAAGGAGCTAACCTCCATGGACCCAAAAGAGTATGGGTACCAAAGACCACTCCTATTTTATTTGATGTAGGTGTGGGCTCTCGCATGATGTGAGAGTGATGGTGCCTTGAGGTGGATGCGTTCCAAGCTTAAAGAGGACTATTTGGATGCATCACTTTCAAGGGAGTTTGGTGGGAGGACCACCATGGTTTGGAGACATAGAGATGTACCCTCATCAGTTTTGGTAACGATCTCTTACTCCTTATTTATGTTTGCATGCTTTTAGATCATTCATTTATAGCATGTCTTGTTTTAATGATCATTATGCCATATGCCATGCTTATTAGACTATTGTCATACATGTATAGCATCTGAGATCACCCATGTTTATATGGACCCATATTTTGTGTTCTCTCCATAGTTTAGCTATTATGTATATCATAGCTCTAATCCATGGGCATTTACCATAAAGATCATATGAGTTTTGTTTTGATTTCTATGCTTCTGTTTTGATTATACGTCTAGATGTTAGTTTCCATTAAAACTTAGGTATATACTTGTACAACTAGTGAGCCACAAATAGATTATTATGTGTTTGTGCTTAAACGCTCATTTGTACCTATTAGATGTACTAGTATAGTCTAGTTTTGATGATACATACATTTCGACTTGTATTCTCTATTTTTGTGCATGTTTTTCATGTTTATGTTTAACTTCATGTATATGTCTATTTTGTCTAAACTAATAGTTATACATATACATCCTTGAGCCACTTGCTTTCATGCATATACTTTTGTGGACTCGTTTATGTTAGGATATGTATGTATACTTTAGTTTGTATGAGACATACATATACCTTGAAGGATTCTACTTTTGATGATTTTCATGTTTTTAAGGAATTTTATATTGAGCTTGATTGCCTATTTTCATGATGATATGTTTCACATAACTGTTATACACTCACTTTACTTAAAGTTTTTCATGATTTTGTTTTCATGAGTTTGATATGTACCTTATAGATTTTCAGTGTTGATGATCGTGTGATTTACATGTTTTTCATGAAAAATATTTTTGTTTTATTCCTTACTTGAAGAATTTCGTACTAGTTTTCAAATTTTTCATATAACTAGTTCGTATTCTTCATATGGTAGAGTTTTCAAACATGCTATATTATTTTCAAACTTATTTTTGAAAACCCCTACCTTCTAAGGCGGATGGTTGGGCGACCATGCCTTGTATGCTCTTAATTGAAAATCTATTTAAACATGTGCATGAATGGGTGGTAGGGAATATGAGTTATACACTTGATTCTTATTATACTTTCAATTGGTATCACTATTGACATTCTTTTTGTATACTCATATATGTTGTTATATATGTATGCTTTAATTTCAAATAGTATCAATTTCGATTGGTATTCAATTTTCCATACATATATATATGTATTTTATTTGTGCTTACTATATCTCTATATCTTTGAGCACAAATTTTGGTTATGCTAAGCTTGATTTCTTAAATGACTATTATATTTCAATTGATTATGTTTCAATTGGTATCTTATACAAGCTTATGCATCATTTTGTTTGGTATTTCATAAAGGGGGAGAAAATTCATATTTTACCTTTTAATTGGTTTTGTTTACCTTTGGTATTTTACTCCCACACTTTATGTTAAAAAATGATTGAAAAATAAGATTGATTTTTTTAGTATCATATGGTCCTAATGAAAATTTACTTTCAATTGGTACTAATTTTTACAATCGGTATCAAGATTACCTATATGTTTACATCTTTCAATTGATATCAAAATTTTTTTATATGTTTTATTTACTTTCAATTGATATAATATAGACATGTTTATTTAAATTAAAAATATTTGTTTTATGTACTTTCAATTGGTATGTTTTATTTATTTTCAATTGATATCATGATGCACTAAATTGATATATTTTTTTTCAATTGGTATGATAATGTTTTGATTTGATTTCACCCTTTATTGATATTTTTTTGTTTAAGACAAACAGGGGGAGAACATTGTTTTATTGTTTACTTTAACCCCTTTGTTGATGATTGACAAAAAGGGGGAGAAGTATTTGAGTTTATATGCATGTTTATTGTTTATTTGTAAGTTTATATCAAAGTTTGTTTCATATTGATATCAAGAGAGTTTGTTTTATGTTTTGATGTTTTGTTGATATTGATATCAAGAGCATGGATAATCATGCTTTGTTGTTTTATTTTATTGGTATCAAGAACTTTTGTTAAAATTTTTATTGTTGGTATCAAGAGATTTTATTGATTATCTTTCAATTGGTATCAAGAGTTTTTATTGATTGGTATCAAGAGCTTTTATTGCTTTTATTGATAAAGTTTTCAAATTGAAATTTTTATTTGTATCAAGAGCAATTATTTAAAGAACATGTTTATGTTAAGTTTATATTTTCAATTGGTATTTAAGAACATGTTTATTTTAAAGAGGGAAAAGTAAATTATTTTAAAATTTTGGTATCAAGAGCATTTTATTTCATTGTTTTAAGCATGTTTATGCATATTCATGTTTAATATTCATTAAATATCTTATTGTTTATTGCTATGCATGAGTTAAGGGGGAGCTTCTTTGAAGCTTAACTTTAATCCATGCATATATAACTCCATGAGTTTTTCATCATCAAAAAGGGAGAGATTGTTGGCCCAGAAGCCTTCCACTCTAGTTTTGATGATGATTAACTCATGTAGTTATAGTTTATTAATAATCTTGTGATATTTAGTTTCAGATATTTAACCAAGATATTAGTAGGTGATTAGCTTCAACAAAGGTGTTTTGGAGCTTTCACATGGTGATTCAAGAGTCCGAGCGTCAACTTCATATCTAGCACTCATTTGGAGTCAAGCTCGGTGGGATCACGTATGGATCGAGTCGACTTGGAGACGGCGCTCTACAAGAAAACCTCGGTTTGTTTTAGAATAGTTAGTTTAGATCCATTGTTAAAGATTAGATGTGTGATATGCTTAAGTTCACAACACACACACGTTTCATGTTTATTGGTTTTCGATTTTCGGTTTAACCGATCTTGATTTTCATGAATAGAATTGAATCAAAACAAGTTTACATGGTTTAATATATATTAGATTTGATATATATACATGTATGCTTCATATTCGTAGAAAAACATATTTTGATAACCTATTCATGTATTTGGGTTTTGTATTTAAACAAAACTTATTTTCGGATTTAATGTCAAAAATATTGATATATATCTCTTTCATGTATATTAGATTAAATCCATATACAACATGCTTAAATATTGTTTCAATATCATGTTTTTGTATTTGGATGAGTTTTGGACAAAACGGTTTTCCATTTCAAAAATTCAAGTTTTGAAAAATACAGATTTTGGTTTTCGGCAAAATTTGTAAGTCATAAAATGGTTCAAAATGTTTGTAACATAGTTTGATTTTTACTCAAACATGTTTGTATGTCAAAGATATAACAAGAACCTATTTTTGTAGATTTTTATAAATTTTATGGGATTTAATTCGGTAATAAAAACTCAAGTTTTAAGTTCTGAAATCAGACCTGCCAGGCTCTGGCGGTCGACCGTGCCGGTCGACCGGACCAGGAGTCGGTTGACCGACGTGCACGAGGACGTGCACATAGACAGCCACTTAGGCCGGTCGACCGAGCGGTCAACCGACTGCAAGTGCCCCACTCTCGGGTTGGGGCGGTCGACTGGACGGTCGACCGTAGGCTTGGCATCGGTCGACCGCGCGGTCGACCGGCAGGCTCAACGGTCAGAAATTTGACCGTTGAACGGTCGACCGGTCGGTCGACCGGCAGGGCATTCTGGCCCTTTCCAGCTGCCAACGGGCAGATATTCTTGGGGGTTACAAATACCCCATTTGAAGTTGGTTTTTGATAAGAATTTCAAGAGCTAAAATTTCTATCTTCTCTAGTGTTTTAATACAAGTTTTTCAAAAGAGTTTTCGGGTTTAAAAGATCAATCTTCATTTGTTTTTAAAGTGTTTGATAATTCAAAGAAAATAGTCTTTTGGGAATTGATTTTTGGTCTAAAAATTCTATATCTATTTGGAGATTTTCCCAAGTGATTTTCTTTGTTCAAAACACTTTATTTTCTCACACTTGAGCTTATCCATCTATCCTATCTATAGGATCATTGTTTAGTGAGAAAGGAATATTGGTTTGTGGTTGAAAGAGACCACCAAGTTGTAAACCTTCCATCTTTGTGATATCCCTCTAGTGAGAGGTGATTGAGTTGAATCCCTCAAGTGTGAGGTGATAGTGGAAGTGGTATTTAGCTCCCTCTAGTTAGAGGTGGAGATTGTGTTGGAATCCCTCAAGTGTGAGGTGATTGATTTGTTTGGCTAAGTGCCTATCCCTCTATTGTGAGGTTGATATTGTGGTGGCTTTGTGCCTAGCCTCTAAGTGTAGAGGTTATGTTGTATTTGAGAGAGGATTTGTGTACTCCCGGTTATTGTATTGCCCAAAATCCTCAGTGGAGGCTCCCTGTGTGGGAAGTCCTGTGTGGACGAGTTAGTGGAAATCCTTCTGTGTGAAGGCAGGGACGTAGAGCTGTGTGCTTGAACCTCGAAACATATCCGTGTGTTTGCGATTGATCCACTTTCTCTAACTCTCTCTTACTTTGTGCATTGATTCATATTGTCATATTATTTACATGCTTGTGTTGTTTGTGTGTACCTCATTTGTGTTTAACCGCGAGAGCTTCATATAGCACCTCAACTCTTATTCAGAGGAATCAAGAGGAGTTAGTCCAGAGCCCTTCACCAGGAATTCGGCTACACTCGTTGGTTACACTAAGTGTGTTGCAATTAGTTTTTAATTTTCGTATTATTGTTCATTGATTAGCCGTACACCTATTCACCCCCCCTCTAGGTGTACTTTCAGTAGAGATGATCTATATTTCATCTTGATCAAGGGTGTATACTTCTTAGTTATGATCTTGATTATGGTTGGATAAGTCTGATTTTGATGATGTTCCCTTCCTTATTTGTGATCTCGGTATTTGTTGTTTTAGTTAATCTTGACGATATATATATATATATTACTTCATGATTGGTTCTTGACTATTTCAGTTATTCAGTTATAGAGATAAAGTTACTGTGTGAACGATTTCATTGATATCAGTGATCATATTATATATTCAGAATTTGACAGTAGTTATCATTTGATCTTAGTTATTGGTGACCTAGATGATTAGAGTAGATTGGTAATGATGAAGAGCTGATTAACTATTTACTGGGCTGGTGGTTTACAATATCAAATATTCTGACATGGACTTGACTAATGATGTTCAGGATGACTGTATCAAGATTATGAGTTGAGGAATTTTTTACTGTTATATTCAGTGCAGGTGGATGAGGTCTTGATCAATTTTAAATGAGATTGTACATTGACTAGACGGTGCAGGACCATTGTATTAATTTATGTTACTGTAAGTTACTGGGAAAGTATTGTTAAACCGTAACACTCTGTACAGTTCTATTGTTCATCGTATACACTGTCACTATTATTGTTCACTGTTATTGTTATTGCTCACCGTGTATACGATTACTGTTGATTGTTATACTATACCATTACTATCACCGTATTATCCTAGTGCTCTAGGTGTCATGATTTTGATTGTTTTAACTGAATTGAATAATAATGTAATTGGATAACTTATACTGGGATTGGAAAAATTGATGGAAGAGACAACGTCTATATTTTGGGTGGACCTAGGATACAAGTTGCGCAGCCGAGATATAGTTCCACTATAAGTTTTTCGGGGGATGATTGACATCCCATATTGTTTCCATTGTTATCATTCTGGTTCAGTACCAGGTGATTGGGCCGTGGTTCCTGGTATGTACGGACCCACCTAAAGCATGGACAATATCTTTAATGATGAGTTTTAATAACTTAGGATTTCGATTGACACGTGTGATAGGCGTAGTATGAGATGCGTCTACTGCATGTGATAATTGGTGTTCCCTGATATAATAATAATAACAAATTATTCATAATGTAGTGATACTGATTATATTTCACCGATACATGTATACATGTTATGATAGACATTCGATAGTACCATGACATGATTGGACATCTAGTTCTGTTACTGACTGTCTTATTTAATGTCTATTTATGTTATTCTTGTTAGTTCAGCCATATTTCAGTATATGTTATCTTCATATGCTCATATGTTATATGCACGTGCACTTTCTCCTTTATTCTTACACATTCAATAGGAGTTCTGACTCTCTGAATTTGCATATCCAGATCTGTGACTATTTATTGCTAATAAGGTATTTGGAGAGAATCATGAGCATTTTGAGGAACCTGGAGTTTTCTCTATCTGATTATCGATACTCTTTCTTAACCATTATCTCTGTTGATTCCGTATTCTTTATATATATCACTTTCAGTTGTCATTCTATTTCTTATTCATATGATATTATGTGCGGACATTGTTCGAAGGTGAAAAGAGCAGAAGTTTAGAGTAAACCGTGCAGGTATATGTGTCAATGTTCAAGCTCTGGGTTTGTATGTAGAGTTAATGTGCTCCTTCAAACTACCAGTTATAGCAAAAGCTATAACAGGACGTATCCGCAGGAAGAGTATGTGATGGAAGCTTTTTGCAATTTTTATGTTGTTTTCATCAAAATATTTCCTTCTTGTATCAGTTTAAAAGAAAAGAAAGAAAAAAAGAAGAGTGTGAAAAAGGTGATGTGGTTTGGTTGTGATTGAGAAAGCATGTGAAAGTAAAAGAGAAAAGAAATACGGATTTGAGAAGACGATGAATGAAAATGAAGAAAAGAAAAGAGAAGGCTTAAGAAACTAAAGAAAGTTTTAACAAAAATTTTTGGAAAAGAAAGCTTAGAGAAAAGAGTTTGAAGAAAAATGAAGAAGTGAAAGAAAAATTGCTTAAAAGTTTGAGTTGTAGAAATTGGAAGAAGTTACGTGACTAACATTCTACTAATTAACCCTATTAACCATTAACTTGCTTGAAGATAGTGCCTCACAATGGATCCTTGGCCTTCACGAGTCTTGTGCATTAAGAACTAGTCATGTGGTGTTCTAATGAAAGTTTATCATCCTTCAATTTGCATTACACAGTAAAAACTTGAATATCACCCTATCAAGATCCGTTTTAAGGCGAGATTTGGGTGAGAAATAAGTGCACAATTGGTATCGGTAAAGATGAACGGGCTTTCTCCAAATCAAAACAAGCAAGTTAGGCAATCAATAGATCATCAAGAAGATAAAGTTAGAGCATGAAATATAAGATTTAGATTGCTTGTTAAAGAGTTAGAATTAGAATCCTTCATTATAAGCCATCCATAGCTCTTATTTGCATAAGGCTCATTGGCATGCTATACATTCATGTGGGTTATCATTCAAGAGTTAGGGTTAGTGGGTTAGTAGTTAGTTAGCCATGCAAGAAGAAGATTAGCAAGACATGAAATAAGAGCATGGAATGTAAAGCTTGTTAACAAGTGTTAGAGACATGAATTAAAAAGCACAAGTAAAAGATGCAAGCAAGAGCAATGAGGAAAGAAGTAATCCTTGTATTGAAATATCACTTGAATCACTTACAATGGCACTCTCTCTTCCCCACTCAATTTTTGGAAAATAAAAACCCTAGACTAAGTTGCAATGATGCAAAAGAAGAATCACAAGAGTAATTTAAGCAATGGAGGTGCTTTGCTCTCCTTTTTCATTCTAACACTCTCTCTGGTGAATTTACAGGGTATTTATAGGCTGCAGTGGCTTGGGGAACACGAAATGAGGTGTCAGGTGTCGTTGATTCATGACTGCTTCTAGAAGATTGCCGTGAAAATGTGGCAAAAGCCACGTTTTCGCAGCAATGTAGTGGCCGTTTGCGCTGATCCAACTCCAGCTGTCTTTCTTTTAGAAGGAGATCTCCAGGGAATATCCATCTCTTCACACACTTAGGCTAGTATTAGTCTAGATTCATCCAATCATTTTTAGGCCTAATCTACCTCTATCTAGAATGATCCTTTTTGCTCTTCAGGAAAACTCTTTAAAATTCTGAAAAATAATTTTAAATTCTAAATTTTGTTAAACTCTTGCTCTTTGCTTTTGATTTTTCTACAAATTATCCAAGAGAGAGTTATTAGTAATATATTTAATATAATATGGTAGGTATGTGTTGATTATGATGCAAAATTAACCACTAATCACACCACCACACTTATTTCTTTGCTCGTCCTCGAGCAAAACAAAAAGAAAAACTAAACTAAGAAAGTTATTACACCACTTTTGCAGGTGACACGACTGCACTGAGCACGTACAACAAGCCGTTAAACCTCTAGGTTGCCCTAGAGGAGAAATTTTGTCTCCTGAGGGATTTCAACGGATTACACCCATAAAATCTATAAAAAGATAAACAATTCTTAGTGATTTTTCAAAGAAAGAAACAGAAATAAAGTTTATGACCTATTTTTGCAAAAATTTAATTGATCTTATAGTTTTAGTTTAACCTAAACTATTCCTTCTTATTATAAGTCTTCACTTGAAGTTTTGTCTTCAATTAAGGTTAAGTTTCAAAAGTAGAGAGATCATCAGATTTTGCATCAAGCCTAGAATATATACACTTATATGTATGAGAAATTGCACTTAGACTCGGATACCTATACTTATATTTTTCACACACACACACACATTTTTTTTTACATTTTTTTATTCTTTTATTTTTTTATATAGACATATATGTACAATTATTATTTTTCTTATCTTCATTAGGCTTTCTAATTTACCCACGTAGCGAGCCTTGTACTGATGACTCCCAGACCAAATGATCTTAGGGCACCAGATGAGAATACATCCCTAAGGTTCAAAGACTCGAGTAAATAAGGCCACGAATGATAAGGACTTAACACATTTAGGCATGACTGATCATGCTTCTTAAGACACAACTAATCAGCTTAATTGGTGATTAAATATTTGTTTATTTATATTTACCAATTATATATATATATATATATATATATATATATATATATATATATATATATATTTACAAATAAAGGTATATAGGTCCTTGTTTTAATCCCTCAACATGTAAACGTATATAATACCTAGGAAAAATTCAAAATATAATTATCTTTCTACTCTTTCTTTCTTAACCTAAAGATCCAACAATTCTTCTTATTTTAACTTATATTAAGAAATCTTAGTTTAGAGTTTCCCTAATTCCAAAGATCAAGTTAATTTTCTTAAAAATGAATCAAAAAGTTTTTTCTTTTACAAATGAAAAGAAAATTCCTAAAAGAAAAAAATCTTAAAAGAAAGAAAAGAAAAGGTTTTTTTATATAAAGAAAAATTCCTAGAAAATCCTAGAAAATATCCTAAAAGAAAGAACCTAAAAACTAAAAAAAATCTGTTAGTAACCCCCCCCCTACACACCTATCATATGCATTGTCCCTAATGCATGAAAAATGAACATGTGAATGCATAAGATAGGTAATGGTACGAAATCATCTCTGGCGCCTACTTGTGCTAGCTGAAGTGCTTGGGCCTATAGACTGAGAACGTCGCAACCCCTCCTCAATACGCTCTAGCCTCTGATTCTGTTCCTCCACTCTTTTTCTTAACTTATCCTGCCCCTTTCTTCATATTCTTCCAAATGGAGGACATGAAAGCCTTAGTGTCACTCGGGGGTGGTTGTTGCCAAAAGGCACTCACATCTTCCTCCTCACTCCGTTCCTCGAAGGAAAACTCAGCAGGAACATCCTCTATCATAGCGGCGGGTGTTCACACCACATGAAGGAAACTATTATAGGAACTTGTGAGACGCTCGATGGATACATGGACCCGGTCATAAGCTCAAAAGACTTCGTCTGGCAGAAAATGTCTGCACAGATGGGTAACAAGGAACGGATGCGAATATTTCGCACTCCTACTGTGCTGGAAGTTAGCAAGCATGTGTTCCCATATGACCGTGTTTAAACAAACCAGTGTTGCCTGGTCATCAGGCTGTGTATAATCTACAATACCGGCCTGTTAAAGGTTGTGGTGTGATCTAAACCTAATATATTGCGTTGGACCCACGTCCAACACAATGTACATTGCGTAATGTGGTGAGCCTATGGTATTTTTTCTCACATCTCACTCCCATAATCGTCATATACTCAATTAGAGGTAATGGGGAATCATGTTGTGGAAGATTGGGGATATGTGTGACCATCTTGGGTAACCAATTCAGGACAATAGTAAGCATCACCATCTTCATTGTCATACACAAGCTCAAACTAATTTCGCTCTCATATACGATCTAAAGAGATTGTACCATAGCTATGAATATCCGTAAAAATCCTAGAAAAATTCTTTTCAGCGAATATGGAAGGAACCAATAAAAGAGAGGGAATAAGATGTGCAAACCTCCCCCAAAAATCATGGAGGGGGGATCCAAGGATGGACTGCCTGAGTAGTCATAGTAGTTGCAAAGATGAAATTGTGGCAGATCTGGGATCTACACTCCACGACATCAGATAGGGATTCTGGCAGCACGTTTGGATCAACCAAGAGGCCACGGAATCTCGGCAAATGTGGTGCTTCCGTGGCAGATTGTGGGGCAGAGGGCTCTGGCTTTGGTGGGTAGATATAGGTTAAAATTCGGGTGTTGTACCCGTGTGAGATAGGAGGGTATGTTGGCCCAAAGGCCCATCACTCTAATTTTGATGATGACTAACTCATGTAGTTATAGTACTAATGATCTTGTGTTATTTAGTCTCAGATTTGATCAAGATCTTAGTAGGTGTTTAACTTCAACAAAGGATTTAAAGTCGTATTTTGGAGCTAGCACGTGTTGATTCAAGAGCTTGTGCATCAAGACCTCATCAAGTACTCAAGAGAAGTCTAGCTCTTTGGAACAAAGTTTGGACCAAGTCAAGAAGGAGAAGAAGACTTCAAGTGAAGACTTTCAAGAGAAGACTTGTGTCTAGGTTTGTTTTGTTAAGATTTTGTTTTTAGATAAAATGTAAAGTATAGAATAGTTAGTGGATTGCTCAAGTATCATATACACTGACACATAAGATTTAGATGTGTTTTCATCATAGAGTTTTCATTTTGAAAAAATACCAATTTGGTTTTCATGTCTCAAACTATGACATATGTTTTAACCAAAACCATTTTAGTGCTTATTGTCAAAAATATAGATATTTCATGATATATGTATAGTGGATCTTATCCATACACACCAAGCTTTAAAAGTGTTTAAAATATCTTATTTTTGTATTTGGAAAAGTTTGAAAAAATCAATTTGGAAAAATACGGTTTTTGTTTTAAGCCAAAGTTTCCATAACACAAAAATAGTTCAAAATATTTGTAACATGGTTTGATTTTTAATCAAACATGTTTGTATATCAAAATATAATACTGAACTTATTTTTGTAGATTTTTAGAGTTTTTATGGGATTTTATTGTAGGTAAAATGACAAACTTTTAATCCCTAAAAAATATTGTTTTAGCTTCTGCCGGTCGACTGCACGGTCGACCGAGCTAGAGGTCGGTTGACCGACATGCACAAAATGTGCACGCCTTGTTTGGCTAGAGGGCCGGTCGACCGCCAGAGAGCTCTGCTCTCTGGAAATGGCCCCGGTCGACCAGGCGGTCGACCGGCAGAGAGCTCTGCTCTCTGTATCCAGGCCACGGTCGGCCGGCCGGTCGACCGCTGGCCCAACGGTCAGAAATCTGACCATTGGCCGGTCGACCGGGCGGTCGACCGCCAGTAGTCCAGACTGCTGACTTGGCCTGTAATGGCTAGTTTTTGAGGAGCCTATAATTGGGCTTCCCTTGGGCTGTTTGAGATAAGATTTTTGGAGAGTTTCAAAGCTAGTTTTTCCTACTATATTAAGTGTTTATCTTCACTTGTTTTAGAGCAAAATACTTCCATTCAAAAGGAGAGTTTATCAAGAGTTTTCAAAAGTGATTTCTTGTGTTTTCCACCACAACTTCAATCCTAGTTTTCTCACAAACACTTGAGCTATCCATTGCTATATCAATCCTATAGGGATCTTTGTTGTGAGAGGATTTTAGGTGATCAAAGTGTTGTGATCACAAAAGTTTTCATCTTTGTACTTTGAGGAGGCGGACTTGCGGGTTCGTGGTGTTTCGAGTTTTAGTGAGAGCTCATTGTAGAGGTGCGGCCTCGGCAAGCTTGCATGCTTGCAGTGTGTTATTTTTTTGGGAACAAGAGAGGGACTAGAGAGTCCAAAGGAGTTCTAGTGTGAACTCGCTTGTAGGTGTTGCGGCACTGAGTGATCCGGTGGGATCGGTTTTTAGTGAAAATCCTTCATAGTGTTGAAGGCCGGGACGTAGAGCAAGTCTGCTCGAACCTCGAAACAAATCTCCCGTGTTTGCGATTGCTCTCTCTCTATCTCTCACTTGTCTTTATATCTTGCTTATGCTTATTGCTCATATCTTTACTTGCTTGATATATTTGTGCTTATATTGTTATATGCTTGGGAATTGTTTGCTCACACTTGTATTCAACCAAGAGAGCGAAAGCGGCACCTCAACTCTTATCTGGAGGAATCTTGAGGAGATAGTCCAGAGCCCTTCACGGGGAATCCGGCTACACTCTTAGGTTATACTTGGTGTGTTGTGCTTAAGAATTTATAGTTTGCATAAATAGTTTTAATTTCGCATTAATTCATCATTAGATTAGCTAGTCACCTATTCACCCCCTCTAGGTGATTTCAATTGGTATCAGAACCAAGTGCTCTTGATTTGGGTCTAACAACTTTGAGTTAAAGATCCTCATTTATAGCTAATCACAATATTTATACACACACATGGATTTTATGTCACCTCCCACTTTTGACGTTTTTAACATCCAAACTTGGAAGGTTAAGATGTCAATATACCTCAAAGCCCTAGGCATTCATGTTTATTTTATCACTATTAAAGATTCTTATTGTTTAAATGGTAAAAATATTGAGGCTAATGCAAAAGCCATTCATGCTTTGAAAAGTACCCTAAATGATGATTACTTATCTAGGGTTGCTAATCTTGATTCGGCTTTTATAGTATGGAACACCATTGTCTCCCTTGGCGAACAATACTATGCGGGGAGCGACTCGGATGTTGGAAGTGAGGCTTCCAACGTGTGCTATATGGTCCAAAAGGATAACCCCCTTGAGGTAAACTCTGAATCCGAGTTAGAAGAGGATGTTGATATGCCATATGATGAACTTGGTTCTTTTTGTCAACAACTCCTTGAAAAATATGAGTTGCTTAAAAAGGATAAAAATAAATTGGATTCCTTATTTAAAAAAGATTCTTTTCAAAATAAATTGGAAAATATTTCAAAAGAAAATGATTTCTTGAAAAAGGAGAATATTTCCTTATCTTCAAAATTAAATGATCTTTGTGAAGGAAATACTTCTTTGAAAAATAAGATTAATTTAGTGGAAAAGAAAAAGAGATTGCTTTAAATGAAAACAGCTCTTTGAAAAGAAAAATTATTTCAAAAGAAAAAGAAAATGTTCCTAAAAGGAAAAAGATTGTTGATCATGCATTTCATGCTACTACCATTGATAAAAATGAAATAAATTTTTTGAAAATAGATCATTTGAGCTCAACTTTGAGCAATTGTTCATTTAACCACAATAGATTAGAATCTTGTTTCAAAAGAAACAAGCTCCACATGTTCATGCACATCACCCACAACATGCATATGCACACTTTGCACGTCATGATCACACTCATACACATATGCATACTAGAGTGTACAAATGTACACATTGGGGACGCAAAGGCCATTTAGCAAAATTTTGTTATGATAAGGTAAATTCTTTAAATTTTGCTAATAAAAATGTTTGGGTTCCAAATAAGACTAACCCCCGTGGACCCAAAAGAAAATGTCTACCAAAGTCCCCACCACTTGTGTTTGATGTAGGTATGGGCTCTCACATGACGTGAGAGGGTTGATGCCTTGGTGGTGGATGCATGGGCTTAATGACCACTACAAATTAATGAACCGCTATCAAGAATGTTTTGGTGGGAAGACCATCATGTTTTGGAGACTTGGAGTGTAGTTCATGTGTTTTGGTAACTATCTGTAAACTCTATTTATTTTACATGCTTTTATATGTGGTGATTTTTAGCATGTGTTAATGTTTGTTAAAATAATCATGTTTTGTGCTTCATATGGTAAATACTTGTTTAGATGTAATTTTTATCAAAACTTGAATATATACTTGTACAAGTAGTGAGCAACATTTGATTCATATATGTTAGCACTTCATTGCTTATTTGTACTCATTACATGCACTTGTATAGCCTAGTTTTGATGATTTACTCATTTACACTTATTTTGCCTATTTTCATATTTTTGCTTCATGTATATGTAATCTTTGTCCAAATTAGTAAATATACATGTATACCCTTGAGTCATTTGCTTTTCATGCAATACTCTATTTAGGACTTATTTATGTTTGGGATATGTATGCATATTGTTAGCTTTGGATAAATCATACATATGTCTTGAAGTTTGCTTTTAATGAAAAATAAAATCTTCATGATTTTCATATTTATTTGATAAAATGATATTCATGTTTGCTTTGAGCTTCATTGATTATTTTCATGAATATGCTATTCACATGATGATTGTACACTCACATTTTATTTATTTTCTCATGACTATGTTTTAATGAGCATTTTTGAGCTTTATCGATCTTGAGTGACAATATTTGTGTATTTAGTATAATTCATGAGATATATATGTTTTGTTTTCATATTTGAAGAATTTTAACTAGTTTTTCAAAAATTACTTTTAACTAGTTATGTATTCTTCATTTGGTAGTGTTCTCAATCTATAAATATTTTCAAACTCTTGTCTTTGAAAACCCCTACCAACCCTACAAGGGCGGATGGATGGGAGACCATGCCTTGTATGCTCAAACTAAATATCTTTTATCATGTGCATGAAAAGGGTAGATCTTTATGAGTTATACACTTGCTTCTCATCATATTTTCAATTGGTATTACAATTGATATTTTGTTTTCTATATTTGTATGCTTTAAATTTCAAATTATATCAATTTCTATTAGTATTTTCATTTTCATACATATATGATGTGTTTGTGCTTGATTTACGATATATTTACATGTTTAAGGCATAAAGTTGTTTATGCTAAGCTTGATTTAAATCTTAATATTCAATTGGTATCTCAATTGGTACTTTAATAAGCTTATGCATTATTTTCATTTGATGTTTTTATTGATATCAAAATTTATCATATACTTCAATTGATATCAATATGTTTTAATTTCCAATTTGGTTTAAATTTCATTTGGTATCAATATGTTTTACCTATATGGTATCAAAAATTTACCATATATTTCAATTGGTATATATGTTTCAAAATATTTTCTTTCATTGATATAAAAATGTACAAGTGTTTCAATTTCAATTGGTATCACATATTTTCTATTTCATATGGTATCAAAATCTTGTGATATCTCAAATTGATTTGTTGATTTAAGAAAAATTCAAAATTTGTATTGTTTATTTACAATTGGTATATTAAAATATTTACAAATGGTATCTCAAATTTTTTTTAAGTATTATAAAAATTTATGTTTAGAATATTTTAATATGTATTGTCTATATGCAAAGGGAGCTTAACATCTCTTCTATATATAGATTCATGTTGAGTGTATCTTATATTGAGGAGGTTGACATCTCTTCCTTATGTGATACACGTGTGTAGGGGGAGCTTCACATCTCCACTTATGCATTGTATATTATGCTTTAAGTGAGTTAGGGCTTGTTATCCCTTCTTCATGTAATACATGTATGCAGGGAAGCAAACTTATTGTCTTTCTCTTCATGAATGTATATCGCATATATATCTTTATTGTTGATTTAGTTTTTACCCCTTTGTTGATGATTGACAAAAAGGAGAGAAAGATTTTGAGTTTATATATGCATATTTGTGTTTTTGCATATATTGAGTTTATGCATCTTGTGTTTTTGAGGAGAATGTTTCCTTTGAAAGTTTAAACAAAAAGGGGAGAAAGTTTTTGAAAAAAAGAACTTTTGATTTATGCATGTTTCGCTCACCCTATTGATGCATATATGTTTGTTTAATTTTATGCACTTCATTGTCATATCCTATTTGTTTATTGTTATGCATGAGTTAAGGGGGAGCTTCTATGAAGCTTAACTTTAATCCATGCATATATAACTCCATGAGTTTTGTCATCATCAAAAGGGAGAGATTGTTGGCCCAAAGGCCCATCACTCTAATTTTGATGATAACTAACTCATATAATTATAGTACTAATGATCTTGTGTTATTTAGTCTCAGATTTGATCAAGATCTTAGTAGGTGTTTAGCTCAACAAAGGATTTAAAGTCGTGTTTTGGAGCTAGCACGTGTTGATTCAAGAGCTTGTGCATCAAGACCTCATCAAGTACTCAAGAGGAGCCTAGCTCTTTGGATGGAAGTTTGGACCAAGTCAAGAAGGAGAAGAAGACTTCAAGTGAAGACCTTCAAGAGAAGACTTGTGTCTAGGTTTGTTTTGTTAAGATTTTATTTTTAGATAAAATGTAAAGGATAAAATAGTTGATGGATTGCTCAAATATCATATAGACTCACACACAAGATTTAAATGTGTTTTCATCATAGAGTTTTCATTTTGAAAAAATACCGATTTGGTTTTTATGTCGCAAACTATAATATATGTTTTAACCAAAACCATTTTAGTGCTTATTGTCAAAACATAGATATTTTATCATATATGTGTAGTGGATCATATCCATACACATTAAGCTTTAAAAGTGTTTAAAATATCTTATTTTTGTATTTGGAAAAGTTTGGAAAAATCAATTTGAAAAATACGGTTTTTATTTTAAGCCAAAATTTTCATAACACAAAAATAGTTCAAAATATTTATAACATGGTTTGATTTTCACTCAAACATGTTTGTATATTAAAGTATAATACCGAACTTATTTTTGTAGATTTTTAGAGATTTTATTGTAGGTAAAATGACAAACTTTTAATCCCTAAAAAATACTGTTTTGGCTTCTGCCGGTCGACTGCACGGTCGACTGAGCTAGAGGTCGGTCGACCAGGCGGTCGACCGATGTGCATAAAACGTGCACGCCTTGGTTGGCTGGAGGGCCGGTCGACCGACCCGGTCGACCGCTAGAGAGCTCTGCTCTCTGGAAATGGCCCCGGTCGACCGGGCGGTCGACCGGCAGAGAGCTCTGCTCTCTGTATCCAGGCCACGGTCGACCGACCGGTCGACAGCTGGCCCAACGGTCAGAAATCTGACCGTTGGCCGGTCGACCGAGCGATCGACCGCCAGCAGTCCTGACTGCTGACTTGGCCTGCAACGGCTAGTTTTTGAGGAGCCTATAAATTGGGCTTCCCTTAGGCTGTTTGAGATAAGATTTTTGGAGAGTTTCAAAGCTAGTTTTTCCTACCCTATTAAGTGTTTATCTCCACTTGTTTTAGAGCCAAATACTTCCACTCAAAAGGAGAGTTTATCAAGAGTTTTCAAAAGAGATTTCTTGTGTTTTCCACCACAACTTCAATCCGAATTTTCTCACAAACACTTGAGCTATCGATTGCTATATCAATCCTATAGGGATCTTTATTGTGAGAGGATTTTAGGTGATCAAAGTGTTGTGATCACCAAAGTTTTCATCTTTGTACTTTGAGGAGGCGGACTTGCAGGTTCGCGGTGTTTCGAGTTCTAGTGAGAGCTCATTGTAGAGGTGCGGCCTCGACAAGCTTGCGTGCTTGCGGTATGTTTTGGCACCGAGTGATCCGGTGGGATTGATTTTTAGTGGAAATCCTTCATAGTGTTGAAGGCGGGGACGTAGAGCAAGTGTGCTCGAACCTCAAAATAAATCTCCCGTGTTTGCGATTGCTCTCTCTATCTCTCACTTGTCTTTATATCTTGCTTATGCTTATTGCTCATATCTTTACTTGCTTGATATATTTGTGCTTATATTGTTATATGCATGGGGATTGTTTGCTCACACTTGTATTCAACCAAGAGAGCGAAAGCGGCACCTCAACTCTTATCTAGAGGAATCTTGAGGAGATAGTCCAGAGCCCTTCACGGGGAATCCGGCTACACTCTTAGGTTATACTTGGTGTGTTGTGCTTAAGAATTTATAGTTTACATAAATAGTTTTAATTCCGCATTAATTCATTATTAGATTAACTAGTCACCTATTCACCCCCCTCTAGGTGATTTCAGGGTACATATAGGCTGAGAAAGGATGTCTTTCCATTTTTTACCCTTAGAGGATTTTGAAATTTTGAATTTGGGATTTTGGTTTTAAAAATTCTGTAGAAAATCTAAACTCTTTTTAGTTTTATACATATATGTTTTATTTTTATTTTTATTTTTAATTCAAAATCCTCTCACGGGTTTGGTTATGTGCAACGTAGACCTACAGTTGCGCCAGTCCGGCGAGTAGAACATATCAGTTTAGGTCAAGTTAAAAGAGCGTAGGGGAGACTAAAGAAAATATGGATGGAGGTAATATAACAAGATATAGAGGTTAAAGATCTTAGTGAAGGCATATTGCTCGATAGGAAGGAGTGGAGAAGCTGATCCATATGCCCGATCCGGCGCAATTTTCTTTGGTTCATGTAGCCTACCCCAAATACTTGGGACAAATGGCTAAGTTGTTGTTGTTGTTATTTTTATTGAAAAGGAAAATAAGTTATTTACAGAAAAGGAGTCCCATAAAAGATTTTTTCAATGATAAAAAGGGGATTTATTTTATTTTATTTTATTTTTTATTTTTATTTTTATTGAAGAAAAGGAAAAATGGGTATTTACAAAAAAGGTTACCCTAAAAGATTTTTACAATGATAAACAGGGAATTTATAGAAGGGCCTGGTGTCTCATATACTGGGTCACAGAGACCCAGTTCAAAATTTTCATGTGGATCAGGCTCTATGGTGAAAAATGGTTTTAATTTCTGATCATTGATTTTAAGTACATTACCGTTCTTAGGACCAAAAATTTTAATCGCTCCGTGTGGAAAACCAGTTTGAACAAGAAATTGTCCTGACCATCATATCTTCAGTTTTTCGGTGAAAAGGTGAAGCCTAAAGTTGTACAGTAGAATCTTTTGTCCAGGGACAAAATTCTTCCTATATATAGACTGATCATGGAAGAATATGGTTCTACTGATCACACACATACATTGCATGTTTTCATATCATATGTGTCACATTTTTGCATTTTTATTTAAATAAAACTCTACTATTAATGTATTTTCATGTTTAATGGCATGTAGGGTAATTAAGGAAGAAAAAAGAGAGATAGGCAGATTTATCTAATTAAATCTAAAAGTTCAAAAGAAAGGGGATAAATTCAAATCCGGAGGTTCTAAAGGCCATCTTATCTGAAGACCGTGTATATCAGATGAGATAATATCATTCAAATTCAAAAGAAAAATGGATTAGAAGAAGACCCTATCAGTTTCATTGAGGATAAAGAGACAGATCATCAAATCTAAAGCTAAAATTAAAAATTTAAATGGATAAATGGATAGAGAGAAGATCAGTAAATGAGATGAAGCAATTTAGATTTGGATTTAGACTTAATACATTTTAATATTTGAATCATAACTTTCATTATTGAAGCACAAATTTGATGATTTAAGACGATCTTGTAAGAAAACTTAAAGGGCTACAACTCTTACGTTGATCACTATTTTTAATTCTATAATTTAATAAGTTATATTCAGCAATCAACACGCCAATAAGCTGCAGATCAGAACTGAATATCCGTATCAAATCAAGTTTGAAGATAAGGGGAGAATTCAAATACAGAAATAGCAAGCTCTCCCTATCTTTTGACTCGTTTCTTATCCATTTCTATCCTATAAATACCCCACACATTAGAGGCAGAAGGAGGATCAAACAGAAATAGATTCTTAGGCCAGTTTTTCATTCTTTTTAGTATAGGTTTTTATTTTTATTTTATATAATTTTTATTTCTTTATAAGCATAGGTTACACTAAGATTTATGTAAGTAAGAGAGAGATTCATGTTGAGAGTGACACTGATGTAACCTCCTCCTTTCTTCCATCATTTCTGCAAGTAATAGAAAGGTAATTTTTTTTATGTTCTTCTTTATTTTCATTTTCTTCTTCTTCTTTCTACTCTTCCTCTTTCGTTTTAATGATAGTCCAAGTGAGTCAAATAGCATCGATATTGTCTTGCCTTAGCGAGTGCCATCGATAGCTTAGACGATGGATTCTTCCCTATGTTTGTATCATTTCACACTTCCTCGAAGAAGCATTGATGATATAATGTGAATTGGGACTGAGTTAATCTTATGAGTTATGTGCTGATCGCCTCCAAATCAAGGTGAACATGCAAGGATTCCAGGTAAGCCATCAACCAGAAAAGGTAAGTATTTCTTTTAGATTTTCTTTTTTTTTTCTTTTAATCTTTAGTTTAGATCACCTCCATCACCAAATCTCTACTATTTTTTACTTTCTTTGTACAAAATCACCATCTCCTTCTATCTACCACTTTCACAATTTAACATAACTTTGATCATGAAAAATAGTTTGACCAAGAAATTGTCCTGACCATCGCGTCTTCAGTTTTCCGATGAAAAGGTGAAGCTTAAAGTTGTACAGTAGAACCTTTTGTCCAGGGACAAAATTCTTCCTATGTGTAGACTGATCATGGAAGAATTTGGTTCTACTCCTAGAAATTCGAGCGTTATCATAGGCTTCATTTCTTATTTCTTCAAGCTCGAAAATCTGCAACTTTCTTATGATCGGCTTTCTTTAAGTCAAAATTCAGTTGTCTAATAGCCCACAAGGCTCGGTGCTCAAGCTCTACGGGCAAATGGCATGATTTTTCAAAAACCACTCGATATGGAGATATCCCTAGGACAGCTTTGTAGGTGGTCCGATAAGCTCATAGTGCATCAACAAGCTTAATGAACCAGTCCTTCCTATTCTATTCTACGATCTTCTTCAGGATGAGTTTGATTTGTCTCTTTGTCACCTCCACTTGTCCGTTCATCTGAGGATGGTAGGCCGTGGATAATTTGTAAGAAATAGAGTGCTTCTGAATTAGGGCTTCAAAAGCCCGATTGCAGAAATGACTCTTGTTGTCGCTTATTATCGCAGGGAAGCTCTGAAGCTTGAAATGATATTTTCTCTCAAAAACTTGATGACAACTCGGTTGTCATTCGTCCTCGTTGTCACAACTTCTACCCACTTAGAAATGTAATTAATGATTGCCAATATGAATTGGTTGCCGAAGAAAATTTGAAAGGGTCCCATAAAATCGATGCCTCACACGTCGATAATTTCTACTTCTAGGATTGGTGTAAGGGGCATCATATCCTTGCGTGTGATTCAACCCATCATTTGGCATCTTGCACAAAGTTTGAAAAATTTGTAGGAGTCCTTAAAGAGAGTGGGCCAGTAGAACCCACTCTGCAGAACTTTCTCAGTAGTCTTATGTGGATCAAAGTGTCCACCACATGCAAACTTATGACAAAATATCAATACAGTATGATGTTCATCCTTAGGAAGACACCTTCTACTGATTTGGTCATGACAATATTTGAATAGATATAGTTCATCCCAGAAGAAGAACCGTATTTGCGTGAAAAAGTGATGTTTGTCTTGTTTTGACCAACTAGAAGGTGTTTGCCGGGTTGCAAGGTATTTGCAATGTCAGCATACCAGGACTCTTTACACATCACTAGGATGTGTTCGTCAGAAGAATTTTCATTATTGGGATCATTTCCACTAGTGCATTTGAAATCCTAGCAAGGTGATCAACCACCACTTTTTCAATGCTCTTTTTGTCCTTTATCTCTAAATTAAATTCTCGCAAAAGAAGGATCCAACGAATGAGTCTAGCCTTAAAGTCCTTCTTTTGCATCAATATCTGAGGGCGAAACGGTCAGTGAAAATCATTGTTTTAGACCTAAGTAGATATTGAGCAAATTTCTCCAACGCAAATACAACTGTGAAAAATTTCTTTTCAGTTGTTGTGTAATTGAGTTGGGCCTCATTAAGCGTCCTACTCGCGTAGTTAATCACGTGTTGCCTGTTATCAATGCGTTGTCCTAGAACAGTGCCTATAGCATAATAAGAGGCATCACACATGACATCAAAGGGTCTAGTCCAATCAGGTGCTGATATTATCGGTGCAAAGATAAGTTCTTTTTTTAGCTCCTCCCAAGCTCGTAGACATTCATCATTAAAATGTAAGGGCACATCTTTTCCTAAAAGATTAGTTAAAGGTCTAATAATTTTGCTAAACTCTTTAATAAACCTTCTGTAAAAACCAGCATGCCCTAAGAAAGATCTGATGTCTTTTAAGCATTTAGGTTCAGGGAGTTTTGCTATCACCTCCACTTTGGACTTATCAACCTCAATTTCTCTACTCGAAATCTCATGTCCAAGGACGATCCCGTGTTTAATCATGAAATAACACTTTTCCCAGCTAAGTGTCAAGTTCTTTTCCATGCATCTTTGTATGGACAACTTGAGATGATGTAGGCGTTGGTCAAAGGAATCTCCATGTATTGAAAAATCATCCATAAAAATCTCTAGAAATCTTTTTACAATGTCCAAGAAAAGACTAAGCATGCAATGTTGGAACATTGCAGGAGCGTTACATAACCCAAATGGCATTCGTCGGTATGTAAACATTCCAAATTGACAGATGAAAGTTGTCGTTTCTTGATCCTCGGGAGCAATTAGAATTTGATTGTATCCTAAATATCCATCCAGGAAATAATAATATTCGTATCCTGCCAATCTCTCAGGCATCTGATCTATGAAAGGAAGAGGGAAGTGGTCTTTACACATGGCAACGTTCAGCTTACGAGAATCAATACAAACTTGTATCCTCGTTAGAAGACGAGTCTGTACCAATTCTTTTTTGTCTTTCTCTACCACGTAAAGCCAGTTTTTTTGGGCACAGCGTGGACTAGACTCACCTACTGGATATTAAAAATGGGATAAATTATCCCATTGTCTAGCTGTTTCAGATTTCAGTACTGATAGCCTCTTGCATAATAGGGTTTAATCAACGATGTGGATCACTTTTGGACTTGGCCTCTTCTATCAGATGAATCCTATATTGCACAATGGATGTGCTGATACTCTTGATGTTAGCCATGGTCCAACCAATGGCCTCTCTATTTTCCCTTATTACAGCGAGAAGATCCTCTTCTTGTTTTTCCGTCAGATGGGAAGCTATGATAATAAGAAAAGCTTTCTTTTCACCCAAGTACTGATACTTGAGATGACTTGAAAGAACTTTCAGTTTGGAAGAAGGGGGTATGATCTATCAAAGGTTGTTCTTCTTGCAAGAGAATGATTGGGGTTGCATTTGTTTCCCACTCAACTGTTGAGTCTACAATCTAGTCAAGATTGAAGTCATCTGACTCCAAATCAAATTCATGGTCAGACTTATACTCTAAATTCTCCTCATGTTCACTTGTGAGTCCTTCATCAAGTTCACCTCAAATGATTGGTCATCCAAGTCCCGAGGTTGTTTTTCCAGATGGAAAACGTTCACCTCCTTCATCATGTCACGAAAGTCAAGCCTATATACTCGTTCCTACAGTTTATGATTGCATTGCAGTTGCTAGGAAAGGTCATCCTAGAGCTTTTAGGTCTTGCATGGGTTGTGTCTCCAGAACTATAAAATCTATGGGGTAGATGAACTCCCTGACCCGTATAAGGACATCTATAATTTCTCCCTTGGGACCTTTATAGAACGATCGGCTAATTGTATAGTAACCAGGGTTGGACGGAGGTCACCCAGCCTGAGTTGCTGATACATGGAAAAGGAGAGCAAGTTGATACTTTCTCCCAGATCAAGTAGTGCCCAGTTTATGGTGGTCTATCTTATGATACATTAAATGTTTCGACTCCTGGGGTCTTTGTATTTTACAAGGATGGGCCCGGTTAACAACTCACTAATATTGGATGTGAGGAAGACCTTTTTGGAAATATTTATTTTTCTTTTCTTGGTGCACATGTCTTTTAGAAACTTGGCATATGTTGGGGCTTGCTGAATGGCATCAAGAAGGGGCACGTTTATCTGGAATTGATTAAACATCTCTCTAATCTTTTTCATTTAAGCATTAGTCTTATTGTTTGCTAGCCTATTAGGAAATGGCATAATAGGCTTGTGAGTTTGCTCAGCTGATTTATCCTTTTCATTAGACTTGGAAGTGGATGGTTGTGAACTTGATGATGAAGATGAATCATTCAAAACTGGTGGCGTAGTCACAGGAGGATTAGACACTGGATTGTTAAAAACTGGGGGATTAAAACCTTGTTATGAACTTGTTTTCCTGATAATAGAATATGAACAGTGTTGCATTATTTTGGAGTTATGTCCTTAGCTTTATTAATAGGGAAGGGGTTCTTAGGATTAGGCAATGGCTGACTTGGTAAGGTTCCTTTTTGTCTTTCATTAAATGAGTTAACCAATTAACCTATTTGAACCATTAGCCTATTAATAGCTTGATTATGACAGTTCATCATTGAGGTTTGATTTTTGGATAAGTTTTCTATCATTCTTTCCAAATTTGTCATTTTTCTATCTGGATGATTTTGTTGCTGATGTTGGTAAGCGGGCTAGAAATTGTGCTAGTAAGTCGGCTGAAAATTTGGTTGATTTTCATGAAAATTGGGTTTATGTGTTTGACCAGCATATTGATGTGGAAACTGTTGTCTTGCTGCTCAGGACCAGACTGATTCCAAGAAAAATGGAATGATTCCTCCATCCTGGATTGTATGTCTTAGAGTAAGGATTGTAATTGGGTCGGGTGTAAGCTATATTATTATAGTCAGGGAACATTTATTGAACCTGATATACTGGGCACTCCTCGAATAGGTGGGTCAAGGCATGACAATAGGTGCAACCCGGACTTGGTATTTGGGTTGAGTTGACCTGGTTTATTGAGTTGTCTCCCTAGCCTCAAGTAGTGCTAATCTCCTCATCAGTTATGTGATTTTAGCCTCAGCAGCTACAGAGAACTCAATGGAGTGCATACCGGTTCCGAAAGTTGTGGGGTTAGTCTTTTCAGGGCATGACTCCCACTGAATGGTTTTCTCAGCTAAAGCTTCGTATAAGTCCCAACCTTGACCCTCATTTTTCTTTAAAAATTCTCCTTGACACATAGTCTTAAGAAGCGACTTGGTCTGATAATCTAACCCGTCATAGAGAATTTGGCAGTGCCTCCACTTCTCTATTCCGTGGTTAGGACATTGGGCTAACAAATCCTTAAACTTTTCAAAATACTTCCAGAACAGTTCATTGGTTTCTTGTCTATGCTGCATAATGCTCTTCCTGATGAGGGTAGTCTTATGGATAAAGTAGAATTTCTTAAGGAACGCGTTAACTAAGTCATCCATGAACTAACGGGCAAGTTGTATAGGCACTTCTTGGCTATGTCCTTAAGTTCAAAGGGTATAAACCTCAGTCTAATAGCATCTTCCCCTAGTTGGGGAATTCTCATCATCAAGCATACTTCTTCAAACTCCCGAATGAAGAAGTACGCATCCTCAGATTTTATGGAACCTAAGGAGGGTGTTTATGAATTTGGGCTTCAGCTCAAAGTTATTTTCATTCGCTTCAGGTAATAGAAAGCAGGAGGGAAGTGAAGTACGAATTAGGTAAAACTTGTCCTGAAGTGAAACGTGATTAGCCATGATTGGATCTATCTCAAGAGGTTGTATAGGTGCAAGTGGAGTGTTCCTAACTAGTCTTGATGTAACTGGATCCTTGGACCACTCTTGCATGCACAACATAAACAACGTTCACCCAATAAACAAACGAAAAAATGAAAATAACAAATAAAAAAAGAAAAATAATTACCAAGCCTATCTAGGATACATGGACCTAGACGACTCCTAACCGGACAATTCTCCGGGGAAGGTTGTTATTTGAATCAGACCACCAGCTAATCGCAAGGTAGGGGCAATGATACAGTGAGAGGTATCTGTGCGTAAGCAACGAGCCTTAATTATGCTAAATCACAGTTCTTCGAGGCGTAACCACTTAAGCCCCAACCTTAGACACTAATTTGACTGAAGTAAAATTAAAAACAAGTCCCAACCACAATTAATCTTCTATTGAGTCTGGATGTCCCTAGGGGCCAACGTCTATCAATTTTTAGACTAAGCTTGAGATTGTGAGTATTTGGAATATTGCTTTTGGGTTAAGGAAGGGTGATAAAATCCCCACCTTATCTTCTTTATTTGGGTGATGCCTTTAGAATCAATTTGTGAAAGTGTACAGAATATATCAAACAAGATTCACTCAAAGTGATTAAATCAACCAAGAGATGAGTCTTATTCTATATGCTATGCGCATGTACATTGCTCCAGCACTCTTCAACAGTAAAATAAAAGAATTGTAAAGATACGTACCCTAAGATGCAAATGTCTAAATAAATTTCTAACTTTCAATGATTTTTTTACTGTTGGGTTATTAGCAGGAATATAGGTGTAGCATACAAGGAAAACAATAGTTACAATGAGCTAATTTTTGCAAAGCAAGCGACCCTGCAAAAAAAATGTCGATGGTCAACTCATTCTTGCCACGAAAACGCGAAAAAAGCCGAAAAAATGCGGCAAGTCTGAGGGTGCTTGGTCTCTGCTTTCTAGAGCAAAGGCCCAAGACCGCATATATGTCAAGCAGCTGCTACTTCCTTGTTCTCAGTACCTATAACCTGAAACAGAAAAAGGAATCATTCGGATTGAGAAAACAAAAGCCATTACCCTCCACGACAACGGCGCCAAAAATTTTGTTCGAATGTGAAAAGAGCAGAAGTTTAGAGTAAACCGTGCAGGTCCATATGTCAATGTTCAAGCTCTGAGCATGTATGTGGAGTTAAGTGCTCCTTCGAACTACCGTTTGTAGCAAAAGCTATAATGGGTCATATCCGCAGGGAGGGTATGCGATGGAGGCTTTTTCTGATTTTATGTTGTTTTCTTCAAAATGTTTCCTTCTTATTTCAGTTTAAAAGAAAGAAAGTAAGAAAGAAGAGTGTGAAATAGGTGATGTGGTTTGGTTGTGATTGAGAAAGCATATGAAAGTAAAAGAGAAAAGAAATACGGATTAGAGAAGACAATGAATAAAAATGAAGAAAAGAAAAGAGAAGGCTTAAGAAACTAAAAGAAAGTTTTTACAAAAGTTTTAGAAAAGAAAGCTTAGAGAAAAGAGTTTGAAAAAAAATGAATAAGTGAAAGAAAAATTGCTTAAAAAGTTTGAGTTGTAGAAATTGGAAGAAGTTGCATGGCTAACATTCTACTAGTTAACCCCACTAACCGTTAACTTACTTGAAGATAGTGCCTCACAATGGATCCTTTGTCTTCATGAGCCTTGTGCATTAAGAACTAGTCATGTGGCGTTCTAATGAAAGTTCATCACCCTCCACTTTGCGTTACACACTAAAAACTTGAACATCACCTTACCAAGATTCGTTTTAAGGCAAGATTAGGGTGAAAAACAAGTGCACTATCGGTATCGGCAAAGATGAACGGGCTTTCTCCAAATCAAAACAAGCAAGTTAGGTAATCAATAGATCATCAAGAACATAAAGTTAGAGCATGAAATATGAGAGTTAGATTGCTTGTTAGAGAGTTAGAGTTAGAACCCTTCATCATAAGCCATTCATAGCTCTTGCTTGCACAAGGCTCATTGGAATGCTATAGATTCATGTGGGTTATCATTCAAGAGTTAGGGTTAATGGGTTAGTAGTTAGTTATCCATGCAAGAAAAAGATTAGCTAGACATGAAATAAGAGCATGGAATGTAAACCTTGTTAGTAAGTATTAGAGACATGAATAAAAAATACAAGTGGAAGATGCAAGAAAGAGCAATTAGGAAAGAAGTAATCCTTGTATTGAAGTGTCACTTGAATCATTACAATGGCACTCTCTCTTCCCCACTCAATTTCTGGAAAATAAAAACCCTAGAATAAGTTGCAGTGATGCAAGAGAAGAATCACAAGAGTAACTCAAGCAATAGAGGTAATTTACTCTAGTTTTCTTTTTAACCCTCTCTCTGGTGAATTTACAGGGTATTTATAGGCTGCAGCGGCTTGGGGAGCACGAAACGAGATGCCAAGTGTTGTTAATCCGCGACTGCTTCCAGAAGATTGCCGCGGAAATGCGGCAAAAGCCGCATTTTTGCGGTAATGTAGTGGTCATTTGTGCTGATCCAGCTTCAGCTATCTATCTTTTAGAAGAAGATCTCCAGCGAATATCCATCTCTTCATGCACATAGGCTAGTATTATTCTAGATTCATCCAATCTTTTTTAGAACTAATCTACCCCTATTGGGAATGATTCTTCTTACTCTTCAAGAAAACTCTTTAAAATTCTAAAAAATAGCTTAAAATACTAGATTATGTTATATGTTGGCCCAAGGACCCATCACTCTAGTTTTGGTGATGATTAACTCATGAAGTTATAGTATTAATGATCTCGTGCTTATTTAGTTTCAGATATTTGATTAAGATCTTAGTCGGTGTTTAGCTTCAACGAAAGATTCGAAGTCAAGTTTTGAAGGTAGCACGTGTTGATTCAAGAGCTCGCCATAAAGATCGCATTAAGTATTCAAGAAGAGTCTTGCTCGTTGAATCAAGGTTTGGACCAAGTCAAGATGGAAAAGAAGATTTTCATGACTTGAGTATAACTTTATAAGTGTTAAGATTTTTTTTAGATAAAATATAAATGATAGATTAGTTGTGAATTTCTCAAGCTCATATACACAGCACAAAATTTATATGTGTTTTCATAGGAAATAGTTTTAGTTTTTGAAATACTATTTTATTATTTGAGATTCAAAGAATACATATTTGGTTTTATGATTACATTTCATCAAAGTGAGTTTATATGTGTATTGGATTTCATCCATACACATTGTTGCTTCATAATATTTAGAAAAACTTATTTGATGCTTCTATATCATGTGTTTAAGTTTTATTTAAATTAAAACTTTTTTAGAGCTTAATTATCTAAAACATAGATATTTCATCTTATATGTCTATTGGATCATATCCGTGCACACTATGCTTCAAAAGTATTTAAATATCTTATTTATGTATTTAAACAAGTTTTGAAAAAATTGTTATTCAAATTGAACATTGATTTTGAAAAATACTGATTTTGTTTAAGGCTAAATTTTGATATCACAAAAATAGTTAATATGTTTCTAATATGTGTTGATTATTGATCACACATATTTTTAATTCAAAGTGTTTTATTAAACTTATTTTTATGGATTTTTATGTATTTTAAATAAAATTTTAGGGTTTTCAAAAGTTAGATTTTAAATCCTTAAAAATCCTCACCTGGGCTTCTGGCGGTCGACAGACCGGTCAACCAAACCAGAGGTCAGTCGACCGAGCGGTCAATCGATGTGCACAAAACGTGCACAGAGCCTGGCTGGAGGGCCGGTCGATCGGGCTCTCTGGATCTGGCCGCGGTCGACCGAGTGGTCGACCGCCAGAGAGCAGTGCTCTCCGGTTCTTGCCTCGATCGACCTCTCTGGTTCTTGGCTCGGTCGACCGACAGGTCAAGACCTAGGTGCGGTCGACCGGGCGGTCGACCGGCAACCCCAACTGTTAGAAATTTGACCGTTGGCTGGTCGATCGACATGTCAGTTTGGCTAGAAAATTGAGCCCAACGGCTAGTTTTTTGAACCATATAAATTGGGGTTCTCTTGGCCAGTTTTGGATAAGACTTTAGAGAAGTTTTTGAATTAGTTTTTGCCACCTCTCTTAGAGTTTTTCTCCACATGTTTTTGGGCAAAAACTTTTGTAGCACCCCGTTCCCGGGATACGTACTCAGATACGAGTCCCAAAATTTTTTCGACCATATTGCTCAATTTTCTTCTTGTATGTGTTTTTCAGTTGTGATTACTTATATTTTTGAGTATCGGATCTGGATTCTCAGACCGAGAGTAAGCCCTGACCCGGACTGGGAACCCGATACCAGCCAGTAACCCAATTTGACTTTCTGGTAGTCCGATTTGACCGATTTTAATTTCAGAGACTGTTTTCTAATATTTTATATTTTTCATGATTTTCTGGAATTTTTCGAAATTTTTCTGCAAAATCTCCAAAACTAGTGTCGGTCGACATCACTGACTGATTCCTTGATTTTTAATTTTTAAACGGGTTTGAATTTTTAGAAACGGCTTTCATAGTACTTATTAGAATTTCATTTTCTATCTAAATACATTTTTTGGAATTTTTCTAAATTTATCAAAATTTGACCGATTTTGATGTCGGCTAGTATTGCTGGAAGATTCCAGGATTTTTAATTTGAAAATTACATTGAATTTCTCGAATCCGATTTCATCGTGTATCTTAGAAAATATTTTATTTTTGATAATTTTTCGGTATCTTTCTGAAAAGTCAAATTTTCGCCTTATTTAAATAATAATATTTTTACCGGCGATTTCTTTTCTTACTTTTCTCTCCTCTACTCCCCTACTTTATACTATCAGAAATTATAATAAATAAATTAGTTAATAATAAAAATTTTAAAATATTTTATTTCCTTTTTTTCTAATTTTTTTAATTTTCTTTCTTTTCTTTCTTTTTCTTTTCTTCACTTTGATTTTCTCCCCCACAATTAACGCTTTTCCCTGCCATAGCCGCCCGCCGCCCGCCACCGACAGCAGTAGGACTGCTGCCGCAGCCCTATCACCCTCCCTAAACCATCAATTTATTCTTCTCTCATCCTCTATTAAACCACCACAATACCATTCATTTCCAAAGAAAATCCAAAATCAAGTTTCATCTCCTTCAACCAAACAACCCACTCACGCACCACCCATGGCCGCCGCCTCCACCTTCACCACCACCGCCGCCGGCCACTCCTAGGCCGCCCAACCAACTCCCCAACACCTCCTCTTCACACCACCCTTTCTCCTCCAAAATTCACCATCCTCTCCACCAAATTCTCCATTCCAACCAACCCAACAGCATCTCCTCCTCCTCCTCTAACTCTCCATTACCTCAATCATCACCACAACCACCACAACCACCACCACCACCATCTTCCACCACCACCAAAACAACCCAACAACACAAAAACAACAAACTCCATCCACCTCTTTCTCCCCCGTCCGCGCGCGTCGCCCCCACTACTTCCGGCGGCGTGCCGCCGCCGCTAGGCCGCCGGCGGCCGGCCGGCCGACGGCCACCCCCTTCCCTCCTTCTTCTTTTTCCTTTCTTTCTTTCTTTCTTCTTTTCTTTCTTTCTTTCTTTCATTTCAAACCCCTTTCATTCCCTAAATAAACACTCTTTTCCCTCATTCCAGAGATACCCTTCCCCTCATTCCCTTATTGCTTCAATATATTTACAAACCTACTCCCTTTCATTTTAATTCCTATTTTCCCTTTTAAAAACACCACATTTCTCTTTCTTCTTCCTACAACTTTCTATCTCCTCTCTCTTTCCCTCTCTAATATTTATATAAATATTTATAATTATATATTTTAATATACAACTATGGGCTAGTGGATTGCTCGTGCAGATCGCCGATTTCCTGAGTTTTAACCGGTATTTCACCCCGATTTCAGGCGAGTGCTTATTATTAATTTAAAAATAATTACTCTTATATTTATAACATGATATTGATATGTGGATATTTTAACATGTTATATTTGACACCGATATCTTTCATGCTATATTTGACACCGACACTTGCTATGCTATATTTGACACCGACACTTGCCATGCTATATTTGACACCGATAATTGCCATGCTATATTTGACACCGATATTTGCCATGCTACATTTGACACCGGCACTCGGTATTTACACCGGTACTCAGTATTTACACCGGCACTTGGCATATTGCACTTGATATATGATATATGACGCCGGTACCCGGTATTTACACTGGCACTCGGTATTTACACCAACCCTTGCCATGCTATATTTGACACATGATACCTGACACCGGTACTTGACATGCTATACTTGCCACTTGATATATGACAACGGTGTTTGCCATGCTATACATGACCCTTGACCGGACACTACCACCCCTGATACCTGTATTATATGGCACCTGATATTGTGGCACCTGTATCATACTGCATATTCATGACTATTACTTTACTAGGACTTAATTATTATATTGTTACCAGATATTTGGTACTCCTGAACTCTTGTACTCCTGAACGCCTGTACTCCTGAACCCCTGAAAAAGGGTGACTCCTGGTATTATACTCCTGGTATTATACTCTTGTTTTCGTAAGTTGAAAAATCATGGTTATACTGTATACACTTGTGGACATTATCTTTGGGCAATATATATAATAAAATACTCAACTTACACTGGGGGGAAAACTGATGGAAACCGGTATGATGTCATATTTATAATGGTGATATTTTTGAAATGTCGTGTGGGGCGCGTAATGATAAGTCCCCAGAAGCAGTGGCCTGAATCTGAAGTGCCGTGTGGGGCGCGTAATGATAAGTCCCCGGAAGCAGTAGCCTGACTCTGAAGTGTCGTGTGGGACGCGTAATGATAAGTCCCCGGAAGCAGTAACCTGTACTCCTGAGCTAGTCCCGGCAGAGACGAGACCCACTATAAATATGAGCCATCAGATTTATCAGTTTCCAAATAATAACTCGTCTTATTCATAAGTGGATGTATGTGTGCCGGTAGCACATACAAAAGCATATGAATCAGATGAATAACATAAAACAACCAAACAGTAATAATGTTAGGAACGTGTGATATTTGGTCTCTCCTTTGTTCGGGTCCTGGTACTCACATATCAGACCCGGGTAAGTTCTACAGAGTGCGAACTCTAGTATGGACTAGCGGTGATGTGAGGCACTGGTAGGGAGACGATTGAAATATCAAACGGTACTAACTATTATTATTGGATTAACTAAAATGCAACACCTTTATATTCTCCAGTTACAGTATTATTCTCCGAATTGATACCCTGTTTTATAACACATGACCTCTGTGATAACATGGTTACTCCAGACACACTCTAGTTCTGTTACCCTGAGGGCAACTAATGTTGTATGAATTCAGATAATGGTGACATCGGATATGTGGTATATAGATAAGGGTTTTCTTGTTTGGATTATCCCCTCGACGTATCAACCCCATGAATCCAAAATCTGAGCTTATACAACTAGTTTTGTCCATACTTATATTTATCGCGTGTTTAGTGTATTTATCACATGTTGTCATATTTTGTCGCATGTTTATGTGTACCTATGCTCTCTATACTGTTTTCCATGCATGTTTTCCGATTCAGACTTACTGATATACATGTATTTACTTGATCTCAGATTTACTATCATTTTCCTTATATTACTTGTCATTTTCTGTACCTGCATGCCTGGACCACATCACTTGATCATGTACAGTGTGCCTGTTATGCACGCCATTTGGCTTTATAATATGTACTCGCTGGGGTTGCTAACAACCCTGAATTCTCATGTCCAGATCCTGGAGTCTAGACCCTGGTGATCTTGCTGTAGCTGATCAGAGTGCGCAACGGATCCTCTCGTGGAGATCGGAGTGTAGCAGAAGCTTAGACTTCACCGTAGTTCTTCCTCCTAGCTTATCTCCTGTTTAGCTCTCGAGGTCCTTCTTGCCGCATCGTGAGCATCTCTCAGTTTTTATTATGTATATCCCTTCATGTATTGTACTCTTGTATTTTCTAGTGATGTAATATTCCTGTAATATTGTATCGCTTTCTGAAATAACCATGTACTTGTACTATTCTGTTGGAATGTATATTACCACTATGCTTCCGCCTCTGATTCTTGCCTGTACTGAAGCTTAGCGTATATACGTGAGGGTATTTCCGACCTGCGTATATACGTCGCAGTGGCATCCCCGTACCTGCCGGATCGGGGCGTCACAGGATGGTATCAGAGCCTAGGCTCTAACATCCCTAGTACAAGCAGTTGGCAGATTAATGATGTATTAATCTGCAGCTGGAAAGCATGAGTTTTGAATATATATTCCAATCGCAAGTACGGTGTTATCTATTCCTTCCTTGCAATCTTTTCCTTGGATCCTGAGACCCTTCTATCTTTCCCTTCAGCTTCTTCCCATCATCCCTTCAACCAACTCAGAGATGGAGAGACGGAGAACCCGTAACGGTTCTGGCACTTCTCGTGACAGTTCCAATGGAGAGAGCGACAACATGATGAGGGTACTTCATGGCATGATGGAGAGTCAGCATCAGCAGACAGAACTCTTGCGACAGGTATTATTGACAGCACCTAAAGAGCAGAGGCATGGCAATGTATCTGATTTCAGAAGACTGCAGCCAGCTACATTTTCGGTACTGAGAAGCCGCTGGACGCAGAGCAATGGCTGATTGATATTATAGATCTTCTGAAGGCAGCCCGGATTCCTGATGAGAACCAAGTGAAAGTGGCTAAGATACAACTGAAGGACGTGGCCAGGACTTGGTGGTTGGCAGAAGAAGCGAGGCTGGAGAAGCCCATCACTTGGGACCAGTTCTCTAAGAGTTTCTACGAGAGATTCTTCTCTAAGACAGCACAGAAGGAGATGGAAGATCAATTTATCAGATTGCAGCAGAGGGATCAAACTGTAGATGAGTATGCTGCAGAGTTCCTAAGACTGAGCCAGTTCGCGCCATACATGATGGCCAATGAGGAGATCCGAGCAAGGAGATCCAGCAAGGCCTGAGGATGCAGATCCAGATGTTTCTTATACCCCCAGCAACTCAAGACGTATTCTCAGGTCCTTGTCATCGCTCGTGAGGTAGAACGGGGATTGGGAAAGAAGCATCAGGATGAGATGTAGAGGGAGTCAGTGAATAGATCCTTTCAGTTGAAGGGAGGTGAAAACTCAGTCGGACCCCTGGATACCCCACTAGCAGAGCAATTCCTCCAACCTCTCCCTCAGCAAATGAGATGTGGGTTTTGTCTGAAGCTTGGGCACTACAAGCGTGATTACAGAATGGCAAATAAGGTATGCCTAGCATGTGGGTCTGATGGTCATATGATAAGGGATTGTTCATTCAGATGGATGGGGAGTACCACCCCGATTCAACCAACAGTAAGAAGGGACCCAGGACCAATCGGCAGGAGAGCTCCATTCCCTTCCCCACAGTATGTCTTCAATCAAGCACAGAGCAGGCCAAGAGGAAGATCAGATAGGAGAAAGCGAAAAGCATGTCATTTGACCACCAAGGAAACTGAAGTATCAGATGAAGTGGAACAGAGAGTGGTGCCCTATATTTGGAACGAGGACCCCAGAGGTGATACCTGTGACCACTATCCCCATTTTTATCATGTTTTGAGTTGGTAAACTTTTCACTATCATATCCATTTTATCATGATATTCCCATCAACCCTATTTTCTTCTATATTCATCCACCTATAGAAATTTCGAGGACGAAATTTTTGTTAGGTCGGTAGATTGTAGCACCCCGTTCCCGGGATACGTACCCAGATACGAGTCCCAAAATTTTTTCGACCATATTGCTCCATTTTCTTCCTGTATTTGTTTTTCAGTTGTGATTACTTATCTTTTTGAGTATCGGATCTGGATTCTCAGACCGAGAGTAAGCCCTGACCCGGACTGGGAACCCGATATTAGCCAGTAGCCCGATTTGACTTTCTGGTAGTCCGATTTGACCGATTTTAGTTTCAAAGACTGTTTTCTAATATTTTATATTTTTCATGATTTTCTGAAATTTTCGAAATTTTTCTGCAAAATCTCCAAAACCAGTGTCGGTAGGCATCGCTGACAAATTCCCAGATTTTTAATTTTCAAACGAGTTTGATTTTTAGAAACGCTTTCACATACTTCTTAGAATTTCATTTTCTATCTAAATACATTTTTTGGAATTTTTCTAAATTTATCAAAATTTGACCGATTCTGGTGTCGCCGGTAGCGCCGGAAGATTTCAGGATTTTTAATTTGAAAGCTTCATCGAATTTCTCGAATCCTATTTCACCATGTATCTTAGAATAATATTTGCTATTTTTGATAATTTTTCGGTACGTTTCTGAAATAGTTAAATTTTCGCCTTATTTAAATAATAATATTTTTACCAGCGATTTCTTTTCTTGCTTTTCCCTCCTCTACTCCCCTACTTTATACTACCAAAATTATAATAAATAAATTAGTTAATAATAAAAATTTTAAACTATTTATTTCCTTTTTTTCTTATTTTTTTAATTTTCTTTCTTTTCTTTCTTTTTCATTTCTTCACTTGGATTTTCTCCCCCACAATTAACGCCTTCCCTGCCATAGCCGCCCGCCGCCCGCCACCGGCAGTAGTAGGGCTGCTGCCGCAGCCCTATCATCCCCCCAAACCATCAATTCATTCTTCTCTCATCCTCTATTAAACCACCACAATACCATTCATTTCCAAAGAAAATCCAAAATCAAGTTTCATCTCCTTCAACCAAACAACCCACTCACGCACCACCCATGGCCGCCGCCTCCACCTTCACCACCACCGTCGCCAGCCACTCCTAGGCCGCCCAACCAACTCCCCAACACCTCCTCTTCACACCACCATCTCCTTCAACCTCCAACAACCTCCCACCACCACCAATTTCACCAAAACCCACCTCCATCACCACCCTTTCTCCTCCAAAATTCACCATCCCCTTCACCAAATTCTCCACTCCAACCAACCCAACATCATCTCCTCCTCCTCCTCTAACTCCCCATCACCTCCAATCATCACCACAACCACCACCATCTTCCACCACCACCAAAACAACCCAACAACACCAAACAACAAACTCCATCCACCTCCTTCTCCCCCCGGCCGCGCGCGCCCCCCACCACCTCCGGTGGCGCGCCACCGCCGCCAGGCCGCCGGCGGCCCCCTTCCCTCCTTCTTTTTCCTTTCTATCTTTCTATCTTCTTTTCTTTCTTTCTTTCTTTCATTTCAAACCCCCTTTCATTCCCTAAATAAACACTCTTTTCCCTCATTCCAAAGATACCCTTCCCCTCATTCCCTTATTACTTCAATATATTTACAAACCTACCCCCTTTCATTTTAATTCCTATTTTCCCTTTTAAAAACACCACATTTTCTCTCTCTTCTTCCTACAACTTTCTCTCTCTCTCTCTCCTCTCTCTTTCCCTCTCTAATATTTATATAAATATTTATAATTATATATTTTAATATACAACTATAGGCTAGTGGATTGCTCGTGCGGATCGCCGATTTTCTAAGTTTTTAATCGGTATTTCATCCCGGTTTCAGGCGAGTGCTTATTATTAATTTAAAAATAATTACTCTTATATTTTTAACATGATATTGATATGTGGATGTTTTAACATGTTATATTTGACACCGATATCTTTCATGCTATATTTGACACCGACACTTGCCATGCTATATTTGACACCGACACTTGCCATACTATATTTGACACCGATAATTGTCATGTTATATTTGACACCGACACTTGCCATGCTATATTTGACACCGATAATTGCCATGCTATATTTGACACCGATATTTGCCATGCTATATTTGACACCGGCCTCGGTATTTACACCGGTACTCAGTATTTACACGGCACTTGGCATGTTACACTTGATATATGATATATGACGCCGGTACCCGGTATTTACACTGGCACTCAGTATTTACACCAACCCTTGCCATGCTATATTTGACACATGATACCTGACACCGGTACTTGACATGCTATACTTGCCACTTGATATATGACACCGTGTTTGCCATGTTATACGTGACCCTTGACCGGACACTACCACCCCTGATACCTGTATTATATGGCACCTGATATTGTGGCACCTGTATCATACTGCATATTCATGACTATTACTTTACTGGGACTTGATTATTGTATTGTTACCAGATATTTGGTACTCCTGTACTCCTGAACCCATGTACTCCTGAACCCCTAAAAAAGGGTGACTCCTGATATTATACTCCTGGTATTATACTCTTGTTTCGTAAGTTGAAAAATCATGGTTATACTGTATACACTTGTGGACATTATCTTTGAACAATATATATAATAAAATACTGAACTTACACTGGGTGGGGAAAACTGATGGAAACCGGTATGATGTCATATTTATAATGGTGATATTTCTGAAGTGTCGTGTGGGGCGCGTAATGATAAGTCCCCGGAAGCAGTAGCCTGAATCTGAAGTGTCGTGTGGGGCGCGTAATGATAAGTCCCCATAAGCAGTAGCCTGTACTCCTGAGCTAGTCCGGGCAAAGACGGGACCCACTATAAATATGAGCCATCAGATTTATCAGTTTCCAAATAATAACTCATCTTATTCATAAATGGATGTATGTGTGCCGGTAGCACATACAAATGCATATGAATTGGATGAATAACATAAAACAACCAAACAGTAATAATGTTAGGAACGTGTGATATTTGGTCTCTCCTTTGTTCGGGTCCTGGTACTCACATATCAGACCCGGGTAAGTTCTACAGAGTGCGAACTCTAGTATGGACTATCGGTGATGTGAGGCGCTGGTAGGGAGTCGATTGAAATATCAAACGGTACTGACTGTTATTATTGGATTAATTAAAATGCAATACCTTTATATTCTCCAGTTACAGTATTATGCTCTGAATTGACACCCTGTTTTATAACGCATGACCTCTTTGATACCATGGTTACTCCAGACACACTCTGTTTCTGTTACCCTGAGGGTAACTCAAGTTGTATGAATTCAGATAATGGTGACATCGGATATATGGTATATAGATGAGTGTTTCCTTATTTGGATTATCCCCTCGACGTATCAACCCCATGAATCCAAAATCTGAGCTTATATAACTAGTTTTGTCCATACTTATATTTATCGCGTGTTTAGTGTATTTATCACATATTGTCATATTTTGTCGCATGTTTATGTGTACCTATGCTCTCTATACTGTTTTCCATGCATGTTTTCCGATTAGACTTACTGATATACATGTATTTACTTGATCTCAGATTTACTGTCATTTTTCTTATATTACTTGTCATTTCCTGTACCTGCATGCTTGGACCACATCACTTGATCATGTACACGTGTGCCTGTTATGCACGCCATTTGGCTTTATAATATGTACTCGCTGGGGTTGCTAACAACCTTGGATTCTCATGTCCAGATCCTGAAGTCTAGACCCTGGTGATCTTGCTGTAGCTGATCAGAGTGCGCAGCGGATCCTCCCGTGGTGATCGGAGTGTAACAGAATCTCGGACATCGCCGTAGTTCTTCCTACTAGCTTATCTCCTGTTTGGCTCTCGAGGTCCTTCTTGCCGTATCGTGAGCATCTCTCAGTTTTTATTATGTATATCCCTTCATGTATTGTACTCTTGTATTTTCTAGTGATGTAATATTCCTGTAATATTGTATCGCTTTCTGTGATAACCATGTACTTGTACTATTCTGTTGGAATGTATATTACCACTGTGCTTCCGCCTCTGATTCTTGCCTGTACTGAAGCTTAGCGTATATACGTGAGGGTATTTTCGACCTGTGTATATACGTCGCAGTGGCGTCCCTGTACCCGCCGGATCGGGGCGTCACAACTTTCATATCAAAAGGAGAGTTTTTAAAGAGTATTTTTCTTGAGCCTTCAAAGAGTTTTCTTGAGTTTTTCACCACTCAATCTACCACGTTTTTCTCATACAAACTTAACCTTTCCATTGCTATACTTATCCTCTAAAGATCATTTGTTATGAGAGTGTATTTGGTGATCAAAGTGTAGAGATCACCAAGTTTACATCTTTATATTTGAGGAGGCGAACTTGTGAGTTCGCATTGTGTTAAGTTCTTGAGGGAGCTCGGTGTAGAGGTGCGGCCTCGACAAGCTAGTTTGCTTGCATGTGTTGTTCTTGCGGGAACAAGTGAGGGATTTATAGGTCCAAGAATTCTTGAGGAAGAGTGTTGTAGGTGTTGCGGCACCGAGCGATCTTGCGGGATCATTTTTAGTAAAAATCATTCATAGTATTGAAGGCAGGGATGTAGAGCATGTGTGCTCGAACCTCGAAACAAATCTCACATATTTGCGATTGCTCATCTCTCTTTCTCTCTCTTGTATTTTATATATCTTGCATGTTCTTATTGTTCTCATCCTTATATGCTTGATATACTTGTGCTAAATTGATATATATGCTTGTGTTGTTTGTTTGCTCACACTTGTATTTAACCAAGAGAGTTATAGTGGCACCTCAACTCTTAATTTGGAGGAATCTTTAGGAGATAGTCCAGAGCCCTTCACCAAAATTCGGCTACACTCTTGTGTTATACTTTGTGTATTTGCTTAATAGATTTTACTTTACATAATTAGTTTTTAATTCCGCATTATTTGTATTTAATTAGCTTGTCACCTATTCACCCCCTCTAAGTGACCTACAAGTGGTATTAGAACTTGGTGCTCTTGATTTGGGCCTAACAACCTTGAGTTAAAGATCCTCATTTGGTTAATCACAATATTTGCATACACACACATGGATTTCATAGCACCTCCTATGTTTGACATTCTTGACTTCCAAACTTGAAAAGTTAAGATGTCTATGTGCCTAAAAACCTTAGGTTTTCATGTTTTTCTTGCCACAGCTAAAGATTCATATTTTATAAATGGAAAACATCTTGAGGATAATACAAAAGGCATCTATGCTATAAAGTCAACTCTAAATGATGATTATGAAAATATACCTAGAGGGGGTGAGTAGGTGTACTTACTAATCTAATGATAAATGATGCGGAATTAAAACTCAATTGCAACACACTATGTGTAACCAAAGAGTGTAGCCGAATTTCTGTGAAGGGCTCTGGACTGTCTCCTTTAGATTCCTCTAAATAAGAGTTGAGGTGCTATATGACGCCCTCTTAGTTTAACACAAGTATGGACACACAAACAATACCAAGCATGTATGAGATATGAACAATATAAAGCAGTGCAAGATATAAGAGAGATTTAGAGATAGTGGATCAAATGCTAACGCTAAGATATGTTTCGAGGTTCGAACCACTGCTCTACGTTCCAGCCTTCACACAGAAGGATTTCCACTACATCCACACAGGACTCCCACAAAGGGAACCTCCACCGAGGAATTTGCAATTACATAGTTGGAGTATACAACTCCTCTCTCCAACACAACCACCTCTACTCAAGAGGCAAGGCACAAAGCCAAAACTCAATTACCTCTACACAAGAGAGATAGACACAAAGCCAAACCACAATCACCTCTACAAAAGAGGGACAAGACACAGAGTCAAACCACAATCACAGTCACCTCTACATAAGAGGGATAGCCACAAACCCAGGGCACAACCACCTGTACACTAGAAGAATAGGCGCAAGGCCAAAGCAAAAGAAAGATTACAACTTAGTGATCACACTAGACCACAAACAACTCTTGGTGATCACAATAAACCGCAAACAATATTTTCCCAAAAACAAGCTCCTATAGATAAGATAGAGATCATAACTCAAGTTTGAGAAAAATAAGGTGTTTGAAAATCAAAATCACAAAGAAAATATTTGGGAAGAATACTAGATAGCAATAGAAATGAAGATCAAAACTAATTCCCCAAAGATTCTCTTTTTCTTTGATTTTTTCAACCATTGAAAACAAAAAAAAGATAAATCTTTTTGGAACAAAAACTCTTCAAAAACTTGCTGCAAACTCTTGAATAAATGGGAAAAATAGCTCTCCAAAAACTTGTAAAAAAACAGCCCAAGAGATGGCTTATTTATAGCCTCTCAAAAGATATAGCTATTGGCAGCAGAAAAGTCCAGATTGCCCTTTCGTTCGATCGGCCGATCGACTGTCCTAACGATCATATTTCTGACTATTGTGCCTCCGGTCAACCACCCGGTCGACCGGGCACAGCCTGTTGGTCGACCGCTCGGCCGACCGGTAGTACTCGAGAGTGGGGTACTTTCAGTCGGTTGACCGCACGGTCGACCGACCTACTAGGCTGGCCATGTTCATGTCCTCGTGCACATCGGTCGACCGGTCCGGTCGACCGACAGCAGATCTAGCAGGGATTTTAGAACTTGAAACTTAGACATTTTAAGTCCAATAAAATCCCATAAAATCCCGTAAATTCCACAAAAATAAATTCTTGTAAGATATTTGAAAAACAAATATGTGTGACCGAAAATCAACACATATTACAAACTATTTGAACTATTTTTATGATATAAAATATTTGGCCTTAAACAAAATCCGTATTTTTTGAAACTTGGATTTTGAAATGGAAATCCGATTTTCCTCAAACTTGTATAAATACAAAAATATGATAAATACAAAAATATGATATTGAAACACATTTGAAGTTTATTGTGCATGATAGAATCCACTACACATAAAAATGATATATCTATGTTTTTGACATGAAATCTAAAAATAGGTTTTGTTAATTATAAAACTCTAAACACATGAAATAGACCATCAAAATAAGTTTTTCCAAATATATGAAGCACAGATGTATATAGATGAAATCCAATATATTTTAAACTATGTAAACTTGTTTTGATTCTATCTATTCATGAAAATCATATATATGTGAAGTAGAAATCCAAAACCGATTAAACGAAAACCAAGCATATTTTACTTGTGTGTGAGTGAACTTGGGCATATCAACACTATCTATCTTTACACAAGTTCTAAACACAACGAAACTAAACACAAACCGAAGTCTTCTTGTAGAACTCCTTCTCCAGGTCGACTCGATCTAAACACGATCCAACGAGCTTGACTCCATATGACTTCTAAATGCGACCTTGACGCGCGAGCTCTTGAATCTACATGAATTAGCTTCAAGACTCATTTGTTGAAGTGATTGAAGCTAAACCTGCACACAAAATAAAGAATTTCAGATTTAGAATGAAGATGTGCAAGTGCTCAATTCTTACCGCTATAGCAAGTGGCTATGCGGGTCGTGATCCACAAAGAGGGTTTGCGATGGAAGCGTTCAAAGTTTTTGTTGAAATCTTTTTGAAGAAAATGAAAGTTCTTCTTTGTTTTAAGAAATAAAAATGAAAGAAGAGTTAAAGGTTAAAGTTAAAAAGAAAGCGATAGATGAAGAAGGTGGAGAATCAGAAAGCGACTATGTACAAATGAATTGGAAAAGAAATGATGAAAGATTTGGAAGATGTGGTGATCTATACTAAAGAAATAAAAGAAAAGAAAGAAGGTTGAAGAAATACTTACCTAATTTGATTGATGACTTACCTGGAAACCTTTGCATGTTCTACCTTGCTTCGGAGGCGTTCAACGCACAGATCATAGGATCGAGCTCAGTCCCCGTTCGCATTATATCATCAAGCGGTGCAAGAATGAAGTGATACGGATCTTGAGGAGGAGAACGTCTTCATGAACTATCGTTGGCACTCCCACAACATCGTTATACTTATGCTTCTGGATTTACTTGCAAGCTCATCAAAAACAAAGGAGGTAAAGTAGAAAGAGGAATAATGAAACAAAAGGAAATATGAACATAAAACAAAACATTTACCTTTATTACTTACAGAAACAATGGAATAAAGGAGGAGGGTACATCGGTGTCACTCTCAACATCAGCCTCTCTCTCTTACTTACATGAATCTTCATCTAACCTAAGCTTATATACAAATTACATAAAAAGAAAAGAAAAACCTAAACTATAAAGAATGAAAACTAGTCTAAATCCTATCTCTGCATGGTCGTCCCATTTTCAGCGCAAAGACTGCCTTTTATAGGCAAAAACCCAACGTGCAGGATCCCGGGGAGATCGGGGGAGAAAACGCTCCCCCTAACTCCCCAACCAAGCCGCGGAAACGCGGCTTGGGCCGCATTTCCGCGGCCAGCCACACCCTGTTGGTGGGTCGCCCTGGTTTCGCTTTCTGCTTTATCTTCAGTTGGTTTTTCAGTTTGAGTCCCGTATTGTGACGAAATGGCCTTGGATTCTTGGCTTTAACCGATCGATTCTGAGAGGATTCTTCTCAACCGGTTTTAACCTCTTGATTTTACCCTGATTCAGTGAGCTCGAATTAATTCTGATTTAACTCAGAATTTTGGTGGGCTTTTGGGCTCATTTCTCTTCATCTCCTTAAGGAATGGGCCTGCAAATAAATTAAGCATTTAATTAGAACAATGCAGATTTTATTCTATAATAAGTATGAAAATATGATACTAAATATGCAACATTAACGACCAATCATGAAGCTAAACACTTACTAATATCTTGATCAATAACTGAATCTATATAAACACAAGATCATTAGTAAATTAACTTTCATAAGTTAGTCATCATCAAAAGTAAGGTGAAAGGCCTTTAGGCTAACAATCTCTCCCTTTTTGATGGTGACAAAACTTATGAAGTTATATATATGCATCTATTAAGGATAGGCTTCATAGAAGCTCCCCCTTAAGATATGCATAATCAATAAACATATAAAGATACGCAATGAGGCTCAAGACATCAATAAAACAAGATATATGCATAAACACATAGTAAAACATGCATATATAAACCTGAATTCTTCTCCTCCTTTTTGTCACTCATCAACAAAGGGGTGAAAACGATCAAACAATAAACATATTTTAAAACATAATTTTGATACTAATGAAAAAATCAATTGAAACAACTAATTGAAAGAAACAATCTTTTATGAATTGATACCAATAAAAGGACATGATATCAATCGAAGGTAAACACCAAATTTTTAGGTAAACACTATATTTTGCAATAAGGATACCAATTTGAAAGTAATACTAATGTAAAATTATTGATACCAATATTGAAAATGTAAGCGTATACCAAAGCAAAATATTTTTCATCATAAAGAGTGGGAGTAAGATACCAATTGAAAAGTAAAACCAATTGAAAGATAAGATAAGAAATTTTTTCCCTCTTTATGAAATACCAATAAAAATAATACATAAGCTTGTATATGATACCAATTGAAAAATAATTGACATTAAGAACTAAATCAAGCTTAGAAAGAAATAATTTGTGCTAGAGATGTATAGCATATATGTTTAAAGTATAAGAACATATCTGTATGTATGTATCAGAGTAATATAATGTTACTTTAGATATGATCCATACATATATAGAAAATATGAGTATACAAAATGAATTTTGATACCAATTAAATTCAAATTTTAATTGATAAAATAAATGTTGGTATCACTTGTAGATAAAAAAATATATTTTAAGTTACCAATAGTAGATTTTGATATTAATAGAATGTGAAAAATAAACCAATTGTAAGTACCAATTGAAATGAAGCATGAACGACATTTTGATACCAAACAAATATTAATACCAATTGTAAATTAATGCAAAAGCTTGAAAACATACCAATTAATATTTAGAAATAAGTCAAGCTTAGCATAAATAATTTTGTGCTTTTAAAAAATATAAAGACATTGCAAAACAAGAACAATTAAGATCATATATATGTATGTATGTAAGTGAAATACCAATTAAAATTTGAAGCATACATATATAAGAAAACACAGATGAGTATACAAAAATAAAATAACATGAAGATCATGTGTTTATGATTGAGGTTTTACCTGCACACAAAAATACAGAATTTCAAAACTTAAGAATAGTATGTATAAGTACTCGATTCTACCACAATAGCAAGTAGCTATGCGGGTCGTGATCCACATGGAGGGACTAGCGATGGAAGCTTTTTTAGTAAGTTCTCTTTTAAGTTACGTTCAATGGTTAAAGATCTTCTTTTAGTTCTTTAAAAGAAAAAGAAAAATAAGTAACAGCTGAGTTAATAAGAAAGTGATAGATTAAGAAGGTAGAGAAAATAGAAAATAGATATATACAAAGAAATTGAAAAGAGTGATAAAAGAGTTGGGTGTTAATGGTGTTGGTGATCTAAACTAAAGAATTAAAAGAAAAGAAAGAAAAGCTACAAGAAATACTTACCTCCTCTGGTTGATGACTTACCTGGAATCCTTACATGTTTTACCTTACTTCGGAGGCGATCAATGCATAACCTATAAGATCGAGCTCAGTCCCCATTCGTATTACATCATCAAGATGAACAAGAATGAAATGATACGGAATCTTGAGGAGGAGAACATCATCATGAAATATCAGTGGCACTCACACAAACATGGTTATATTGATGCTTCGAGGTTCACTTAGACATTCATCAAAACCAAAAGAAGAGAAGTAGAAATAGAAGAAGAAGATATAAACAAGAAAAGCATGAAGATGTTACCTTTGATTACTTGTAGAAATAATGAAAGAAAGGAGGAGGTTACATTGGTGTCACTCTCAATATAAGTCTCGCTCTCTTACTTACATGAATCTTAGTCTAATCTATGCTTACAAAGAAATAAAAAATTACATAAAAAGAAAATAAAAGCCTACACTAAAAAGAATGAAAAACTGGCATTGAATCTATCTCTGCATTGTCGCTCTCCTCTGCCTCTGATGTGTGTGATATTTATAGAATAGAAACGGATAAGGAAATGAGTCTAATGATAAGGGGAGCTGACTATTTCTGAATTTGAATCCTCCCCTTATCTCCAAAATTGATTTGATGTGGATGTTCAGTTCTGATCTGCAGCTTTTGGCGTATTGATTGCTGAATATAACTTATCAACTGATAGAATTAGAAATAGTGATCAACTTAAAAGTTGTATCCCTTTAAGTCTGCATTCTGGATCATCTTGAATCATCAGATTTGAGTTTCGGTAGCGAAAGTTATGATTTAAATACTAAAATGTCTCTAGTCAGAATCTGAGTCAAAATTGCTTCATTTCATCCGTTGATCTTCTCTCTATCCATTTATCCCTTTGGATTTGGACTGTGTATTTGATGTTATCCTCGATTGATCTTTAGATTTAACTACTTGATTCACCAAAAACTGAATTTATCCAACTGGATTTGGGATCATCCTCCTCTAACCAAATAGATCTAGTTAAATCTGAATTTAACTGATATTTATTTGATTTTATTCTCTTTCTCCCCATGATTATCTTCTGCAAAATAGACATATAAGACAAGAAATTTAGCAGATTTATTATATGATAAATGTGAAAATATAATAAAGAATAATGCAATAAATGTGTCCAATCACACCCCCACACCTATCTTTTGCTCGTCCTCGAGCAAAACAACAAAACTAAACCAAAGATTATTAGACCACTTTCATGGGTCACGTGATTGCACTGAGCATGTGCAATAAGCCATTAAATCTCTAGGTTCTTCCTAGAGGTCGAGTTTTGTCTCGTGAGAATTTTCAGTGGATTACACCCACAAAATCCATAAAGAAAGGGAAACAAAATGTCAGTATTTTGAAAATACATTTTGAAAGAGAAGAATATTTAAAGTATTATTATAAGAATTAAGTAATTTATAAGTTATAGAAAAATCGAATTTTCATTCTTAAGCTTAGTCTTAATTCAAAAACTTATTATCAACCAAGGCACAGAGCCAAACTGTATTTCTTATCTAATCTATTATTTTCCCCTAAGTTATATGTACCTTTGTGACCGTGAAATTTTGACTAAGGATTCTTTAACTCTAACTCTTATGTCTTATTTATTTATTTTTATTTTTTTATTTTTTTTCATTTTTGGTGATATTATTCCTTAGTTCATTAGGCTTACTAATCTGCCCATGTAACGAGCCTTTAATCGGTGACTCCCAAACCAAACGGTCTTAGGGCACAGATGAGAAGACACCCCAAGGACTTAAGAACTCGAGTAAACAAGGCCACAAAACTAAGGATTTTATTATATGAACTACTTTTAAGCGTGAATACTTATGCTTTATGAGGCACAAATACCCAGCTTATATATATATATTCTTTTTCTTTTTTTTTTTAAATAAGGCATAAGAATCTTTGTTTTTTGAACCCTAAGTGTGTAAGTGTATAAAGCATGCATATATCATCAAGGTAAAAATCAAGACTAAATTACTTTTCTAAATTTTCTTTCTTACCTTGGAAATCAAACAAATAATCTAATTTTGACCAAGTATAAGAAATTCTAATTATGATTCTCCTATTCCTTAAAATTAACTTAATTTCTTACAAAAAAATGTCAAAATATTGTTTCTATTTTCAAAAAGTTTTTTTAAAAGTAAAGAAAATGTTAATAATTTTTTAAAAAAATAAAAGGAAAACCTACGTTATGTTAGAACCCTCCCCACACCTATCTCATGCATTGTCCTCAATGTATGAATTAATGCATAGATGCATGAAAAAGGAGAAAGGGAAGGAAAATATTACCTTAAGGTGGTGGTTCCGGTTGTGGTCTGATTGGTCCATGAAATGCGGCCCAATTCAATTTGCGTGAAGTTCGGAGGAACCCACAAGAAACCTCTCTAATATAACCTACTAAAACGATATATATATATGAATAATTTTATTAAGAATTTTACCCCATCTAAGTTCTAAATTTTCAAACTAATTTCAGAGTCATTATTATCAACACCTCTGTCCCAAAATAGAGTATAAAAAGATGGAATGATTGATCTAGAATCACGAAGGGCATGAACTACAATTGACGCAGGAAAATGGCTGAAGTCAAGTAAAGTTTCAGGAGTCAAAATTTTTTTAAGAAGTGGGTCCAAATCAGGAAGTTGAAACTCAAGTCCATATTCATTTCCCTACAATGGAATGTGACTTTCTAAGATTGGTGGTCAACTTCAAGAATGACAGGTATGAGAATTAAAACTGACTCTAAAATATTGCTCAAATCAGGTAGCAAAACAGGAGTCAATATTCATTCAGAAATTTGATCTGGATCACAAATTTGAGACTCAAGGTCACATTCCTCATTGAGTTCAATTTCTAAAAATGAGAACTTGCCAATTTGTCAATAGGACTTTCAAAAGTATGAAATTAGTCAAGTTCAATATGGTGATCATAAAAGATTGGTGATTCAATTTCCTGATGAATAGGCACAGGATCCAATGTGGACTCTGGAGAAGGATTGGAATCAGCTAAAGACATTAGAATCATTATTGAATCAGGAAGTAGAAATGAATTACCAAGTTGAGGTTTAGGATCATATTCATTCTCAAGTTTAATTTCAGTAAATAGATAACTTGCCAAAATGTCAATGTGGTTTTCAAATTTTGGAGTTTGAAAAAGTTTAAATGGGTGTTCTAAAATGAAATCTTGTTTTCCAAAACAACACGTTGGCTCTAACAGAATGGTTAGCGACATCAGGAATGGTCAAAGGGTGAGAATGAAGAGCTTTGACCATTATATTTATGTCATGATTATGAGTGATTTGAGCCTAAGTCATGGCTTCAAGTAGCTTTTCATAGTCGATTGGTTCATCGTTTTGTTGTGATTGGACTTGAAAATATGAAGTTTCATTTTGGAATTTGTGGTGAAATCGTGAGTCCATCATATTTTGTGATTGTTGCTTGGACTCACGCATACTCATTTCCAAGATTGATGGTTTTCTATTTTGAATTGGTAGAACTGAGTATGAATCTTAGAAATATTGTGAAATTGGGGAGGCCTAAAATTTTCGTTCAGCCTTCTACATGGCTTCTATACTCTTTTCTAGCTCGAATTTTTCTTCAATGGGTTGGTCTAGAAAAGGAGTATAGGAAGCAAAATCGAGAAATGAATATTGTAAAAATTGTGGATAAGGTGGATAAGGAGGACAAGTTGGTTGAAAATTGGACTCAGGGGAGATGAATCCCCAATGACTATGTGAAGAGTTGAAATTATTTTAGAAATTATGGTCAAAAGATTGGGGGCATGGGTTATATTGATTCGGATAAGTCCAACCCGGTGTATTTGGTTGGTTCATATTGTACAAATTCTGATTGGAATTATCCGAGTCAAACGGGTGAAATATGGATTATCATTAAAATTGAAAAAATTGTTGTTATAAGCCATATCACACAAGAAATGTCAAACACAAATAAGTAAACAAATAAAAAGAAAAATTCTAACCTAAGTTAGGGTAGACCTTAGACCTAGACGACTCCTAACTGGTTAGACTGTCCACGGGGGGTATATTGCTGAATTTGACCATAAGTTAATCGGCTAGGTAGGGACAAGATCGGTGGGAGGTATCCGTGCCTAAGCAACGAGCCTAATTATGCCAAACCACCAACCTTCGGGGTTTTGCCCCTCAATCCCCAACCTTAGAAACTGATTTGTAAGAGTCAAATTCAAATCAACTTCGCCCTTAGGTCAGTCTCTATATGAGTTCGAGATGTCCCTAGGTCTAACGTCTACTCAGTTTTAGTTAGGTTGATTAGTGAGTGAGGAGATGATTTGTGGGCTAAGGGAGGGTAAAGACTTCCCCACCTTATCTTGTTTATAGCAAAAGCCCTTAAGAGTGATTGTGCAAAGTGTGCAAGATATAGAAAATTAATATTCACAAGCAAATATCACCCAAGAATTTTTCCTAAACTATATGCTATGCATACATACATTTTGCTCCAGCACTCTTCAACAGAAATAAAAAAAATGTAAACGAATTAGACACGTGCTTAAATGCAAGTCTAAACCGTTTTTAGCATTTAACAAACATCTTTTTACTATTGAGATTAGAAAGTATATACAATGAGATAAACAAGGAAATAAATAGCCACAGAATTTCAGCTTGCAATTCAGCCAACATACAGAAATACAGGGTAGTAGTTCACTGAGATTGCCACTGGAATGTAGCAAATCTGAGGGCTTCTGGGTTCTGATTTCTTGTGCAGAGTCCAGGGCCACTTATATGTCCACTGCAGCAAAAAAAATTTCCTTTTTGTTAAATTTGTACACCAAGAACAAAGAAGAAGGTTAACCAAAAATGTAAACTTAAAAAGAGGATTACTACCGTCCTTCCCCGGCGACGGCGCCAAAATTTGATTGAGATTTTACCTGCATACAGAAATACAGAATTTCAAAACTTAAGAATAGTATGTGCAAGTACTCAATTCCACTGCAATAGCAAGTCGCTATGCGGGTCGTGATTCACAAAGAGAGACTAGCGATGGAAGCTTTTTTAGCAAGTTCTCTTTTAAGTTACATTCAATGGTTAAAAATCTACTTTTAGTTCTTTAAAAGAAAAGAAAAAATAAGTTACAGTTGAGTTAATAAGAAAGAGACAGATTGAAAAGATAGAGAAAATAGAAAATAGATATATACAAAGAAATTGAAAAGAGTGATAAAAGAGTTGGGTGTTAATAGTGTTGGTGATCTAAACTAAAGAATTAAAAGAAAAGAAAGAAAAGCTACAATAAAAATACCCCCTCTGGTTGATGACTTACCTGGAACCCTTGCATATTTTACCTTGTTTCGGAGGTGATCAACACATAACCCATAAGATCGAGCTCAGTCCCCATTCGCATTACATCATCAAGACGAATAAGAATGAAATCATACAGAATCTTGAGGAGGAGAACATCATCATGAAATATCGGTGGTACTCACACAAACATGGTTATAGTGATTCTTCGAGGTTCACTTGACATTCATCAAAAACAAAAGAGGAGAAGTAGAAATAGAAGAAGGACATATAAACAAGAAAAGCATGAAGATGTTACCTTTGATTACTTGTAGAAAAGATGAAAGAAAGGAGGAGGTTACATTAATGTCACTCTCAACATAAGTCTCTCTCTCTTACTTACATGAATCTCTGTCTAATCTATGCTTACAAAGAAATAAAAAATTACATAAAAAGAAAATAAAAACCTATACTAAAAAGAATAAAAAACTGGCCTAGAATCTATCTTTGCATGGTCGCTCTCCTCTACCTCTGATGTGTGGGGTATTTATAGAATAGAAATGGATAAGGAAATGAGTCTAATGATAAGGGAAACTGACTATTTTTGAATTTGAATCCTCCCCTTATCTCCAAACTTTATTTGATGTGGATGTTCAGTTCTGATCTGCAGCTTGTTGGCGTATTGATTATTGAATATAACTTATCAAATGACATAATTAGAAATAGTGATCAACTTAAGAGTTGTAGCCCGTTAAGTCTGCTTTCTGGATCATCTTGAATCGTCATATTTGTGTTTTGGTAGCAAAAATTATGATTCAAATATTAAAAATGTATTCAGTCAGAATTTGAGTCAAAATTGCTTCATCTCATCCATTGATTTTCTCTCTATCCATTTGGATTTGGACTCTGTATTTGATGTTATCCTCGATTTATCTTGAATTTTAACCACTTGATTTACCAAAAACTAAATTTAACCAACTGGATTTGGGATTATCCTCCTCTAACCAAATAGATCTAGTTAAATCTGAATTTAACTGATAGTTATTTGATTTTATCCTTTTTCTTCCCATGATTATCTTTTGCAAAATAGACGTATAAAACAAGAAATTTAGCAGATTTATTACATAATAAATGGGAAAATGTAATAAAGAATAATGTAATAAATGTGTGCAATCAGTATAACTCATACCTACCACCCTATTCATGCACATGATAAAAGATATTCAATAAAGGTATATAAGGCATGGTCACCTATCCAACCGTCCTTTAATGGTAGGGTTTTCAAAAATCATGATTAAAAATATTTTAGCATAGTTTGAAAACTCTATCAATTTAAGAATCAAGAGACTAGTTTAAATTAATTTTAAAAAAGCTAGTTAAAGATCTTTTAAAAATGAAACCAAATCATATATCCCATGAAAACATGAAAATCACACAATAATTGACACTCAAGGTCTATAAAGCACATATAAAGCTCATGAAAATAAAGTCATGAGTAAACACCAAACATGGAGTGTAAAAATCATATAATAAGTATAATCATGGAGATAGGCAATGAAGCTCAATGAAATTCCTTTTATCAAAAGTAAGAAATCATCAAAACTAAATATGCTTCAAGGTATATGTATATTTTGTTGAAACTAAAAGTATACATACATATCCCAAACATAAACGAGTCCAAAAAAATTTTGCATGAAAAGCAAGTGACTCTAGGATGATATGTATATCCAATAGTTTTAGACAAAATTAACATATACATGAAGATAAACACATTTTTGTGAAAACATGTACAAAAATAGGGAAAACAAGTAAAGATGCAAGAATCATCAAAACTAGGTTATACAAGTATATGTAATGAGTACAAATGAGCAATGAAGCACAAACATATAATAATCAAGTGTAGCTCACTACTTGTACAAGTATAAACACAAGTTCTAATAAAAACTTCATCTAAACAAGTAATCAAAAGTATTAAGTGCAAAATCATAAACAATCATGATCATTAGGATAAATGCACGTGCTTTAGAGTTAGGATAGACACAATAGTTAAATTATAGTGAGAACACAAAAATATAAGTCCATATAACATAGGTGTATTTCAAATACTACATATGTATATCATAAGTCTAATAAACATTGCATTTAAAAATAATGAACATGAAAAATCAAAACATGCTAAAAATCATCAATGAGATAGCATGAAAACATAAATAAGATGTTAGAGATAGTTACCAAAACCAATAGGGCTTATCTCTAGATTCCAAACTATGGTGGCCCTCCCCCCAAACATCCTTGAAGGTGATGCATCCAATGTAGTGTCCATCAAGCTCAAACGCATCCACCATCAAGGCACCATACCTCTCACATCATGTGAGAGCCCACACCTACATCAAATATAATAGGGGTAGATTTTGGTACCCATATCCTTTTGGGTCCATGAGGGTTAGCACCTTTCCTAACCCAAACAAACTTATTTGTAAAATTTGAATCATGTATTTTATCATAACAAAACTTTGCAAGGTGGCCCTTACTGTTGGCCCAATGGCCTTCCACTCTAGTTTTGATGATGATCAACTCATGTAGTTATGTTTACTAATATTCTTGTGTTTCTAAGTTTCAGATCATTAACAGGATATTAGTTGGTGATTAGCTTCAACAAGGAGTTTAGAAGCTTTCCATGTTGATTCCGGTGCCAAAGCTTAAAGATCATACCTTTGCACTTGGAGGATCACGCGTTTGGACCGAGTCTACTTGAAGATGGAAGATCGACAAGAAGACTTAGGTATCCTAGTTTAGATAGAGTTTTAAGATCCATTTGTAAAGCTTAGTTTAGTTGATATGCTCAAGTGCACAAAACACACACATGTTTGGATATTGGTTCTTCGGTTTTTAGTTTAACCGATATGAGTTTTCATGAATAGTTTGATCAAAACAAGTTTACATGTTTTATATGTATATTAGATGTGCTCTATATACATACATGCTTATATGACTTATACAAACTTAGTTTGACATACCTATTCATGTAGTTTTATGTTTTGGTATAAAACATATTTTTGTAATTAAAGACAAAAACTATGATATATTTGTTGAATGTGTATTAGACCTATGTCCATATGCATCATGCTTAATAATGTTCAAATATCATGTTTTTGTATTTCTATAAGTTTTTAGGAAAATCAGATTTCCTATTGAAAAATCAAGTTTGACAAAATACAAGTTTGTTTTTGATAAAATTGGCAAGACACAAAAATGAATTGATATGTTGATATATTGTCTTGAAATTTTTATCACTTGTTTGAGTTTCAATATAAAATGATAAAACAATTTTTATGGTATTTTTAAAAGAGATAAAATATTTTTATAAAATATTTTTTCAAATTTTCTGACCTGTTTTTGTGCTGACAGGCTGGTCGGTCGACCCTGACGGTCGACCGCACCAAGGGCCGGTCGACCGTTAGGGTCGACCGACGTGCACAGACGTGCACGTCTGTTAGGCACAGACACGGTCGACCGGGACGGTCGACCGAGTTGAGAGCTCTGCTCTCGGGTTTTCTGGGTCAACCGGGCCGGTCGACCGCAGTTGCCCAACGGTCATAATTCTGACCGTTGGCGGTCGACCGGACCGGTCGACCGGTGGCCGGTCAGGCTGCCACATCAGCCTAACGGCTAGTTTTGTATAGGGGCTATATAAACCCCATCTCTTTGGGGATTTTGGCCAAGTTTTTTAAGAGAAAAATTTCCAGTTTTCTGAAGTGTTTAAAAGAGTTTTAAAAAGAGTTTTTGGGCTTTAAAAACTTCTCATCTTTATTTGTTTTGGGTTTTTGGAAAATCAAAGAAAACTAGGTTTGGGATTTTGATTTGGTATTTCATTTTCTATCATATACAAGAGATTTCCCAAGTAGTTTTCTTTGTTGCTTGTTTCCAAAAACACTTTGATTCCACACTTGAGCTATATCATACTATCCTAAACTATTAGGATCTTTGTTTTGTGGAAAAAGAAAGAAAGAGAGAGTTTTGAGGTTGTTGTTTGTAACCTCTAAGTTGTACACCCTTATTCTTGTTGTATCCCTCTTAGGTAGAGGTGATCGGGTGATTGGTTTGTATCCCTCAAGTGTGAGGTGATTGAGATTGGTTGTGAGCCTCTTCGGTAGAGGTGTTGTTGTTGGTTGTTGGGCCTCCGTGGAGGTTGTTGTTTGAGAGAGGAGTTCGGTACTCCTAGAGTTGTAAGAAATCCTCTTTGGTAGAGGTTCCCTCGGTGGGAGTTGAGATAGTGGAAATCCTACACGGTGGTGTAGGCGGGGATGTAGAGTTGGGTACTCGAACCTCGAAACAAATCTTTGTGTTAGCGTTTGATCCAATTTCTCTCAACTCTACTCTCTTTACTTTGTGCAAGCATCATTTCATTCAAGCATCATCTTTCATTGCATACTTATCTTATACATTGCTTGTGTTGCCTTGCATCTCTTATTGCAATTCATTCTTATATGCTTGGCTTGATTGTGTGTATTTCATATTGCTTGGATTGCTTGTGTGTGTGTGCCTAACTTATACTCATCCAACAAGAGCTTCACATAGCACCTCAACCCATTTAAAGGGGAATCAAGGGGAGTTAGTCCAGAGCCTCGCAAGGGGAATTCGGCTACACTTGTTGTATTGTATTAGTTTGTGCATAATTTGCATTAGCTTCCGCATTTAGCGCACATAGTTTTTCATTTAGTCTTAGATTAGCACTAACACCTATTCACCCCCCCTCTAGGTGTACTTTCAATTAGTATCAGAGCTAGTGCTCCTGATACTTGGGCTTAACATCCTAGGAGTGAGATCCATTGCTTGCTAATCTATTATTTGCATTTGATTGTTTGCACACTCATATTGTTTGCCATGGACTTCATGACCCCACCTAGCTTTGACCCTTCCAACATTGATGTTTGGAAGTATAGGATGTCCATGTACCTAAAGACCCTAGGTTTGCATGTTTTCCTTGCCGCCACCAAGAGGTGTTATCTTGGTGATAGCAATCATATAGGGGCCAATGCACAAGCCCTAGAGGCCATTAGAAGCACTTTATCTAAAGATTATCTTTTATGTGTTTCTAACTTTGATTCCGCTTTGTAGTGTGGAACAAATTGACAACCACCAACACCTCCAAGCTTCAAGTCCAAATCCAACAAGAAGAGGAATCTAGTGGAGAATCCGAACCACAACAATGCTACATGGTCCAAGGGAATGACTCCCTTGAGGTACAATCGGAAACTCAACTAGATAGTAATGATTGTGCTAGTTCTTCAAATGATTTTGTTGATCCCCATGCTTTAAATGAAGAACTATCTATTGTTTGTGAAAAATTGATAGAAAAATATAAAATTTTGAAAAAGGAAAGTCTAGGCCTTGAAAAAGAAAATAAGAGTTTGCATGCTAGATTTACCAATGTTTTGCAAGAGAAGGTTGAGGTCTATAATGAAAGGGATTCATTAAAATCTCAACTTGATCTTGCACTTAAAGAAAATAACTTTTTGAAAAATAAAAATGATTGCCATGTTCTTTTGAAGAAAAATAAAAACTTGTCTTCAAAAGTTGATTTTGTTTTAAAAGAAAATGATTCTTTGAAAATTAAGATTGCTTCAATTTCTAAAGATTTGGATGCATGTTTAAAGAAAAATGAATTTTTACAAAATAAGATTGATGCACATGTTTGCCATGCTAGTGTAGCTTCTTCATCTAGTCTACCTAATGCATGTACCTCTTCTTCTAGGATTAATGATGATATTTGTATGCTAAAGAAGAGAGTAGATTGTTTGGGCTCCACTATGAGCCAATGTGCCAAGAAACATACACGCTTGGAATCCTTGGTTCGAAAGAAACAAGTTTCAACTTTTATGCATGCACACCCATCACAGCATACACATGCTCCACACGGACACACCCATCACATGTATGCTCATGTGTACACATATACACATTGCGGCCGAAAAGGCCATCTTGCTAAATTTTGCTATGATCGTTTACATGTTGAGAATTTAGCAAAGAAATTTGTTTGGGTTAGAAATGAGACTAACCCCCATGGACCCAATAAGAGATGGGTACCAAAGACCACCCCTCCTATTTTTGATGTAGGTGTGGGCTCTCACATGACGTGAGAGGGATGACACCTTGGAGTGGATGCGTTCCGTACTTAAAGGAAATCATATGGATGCATCACTTTCAAGGGAAGAGATGGTGGAGAGGACCACCAAGTTTTGGAGACAAGGAGAGTTGCCTTCTAGGTTTTGGTAACGATTCCTAACTCCGTATTATTTATTTACATGCTTTCATATTCATTTGTTTTATAGCATGTTTTCATTGTCTATGGATTAGTATGTACATGCCATGTTTATTAGATCCTTGACATACATGTATAGTATTGAGACACACTTGCTTATATGAACCCATACTTAGTGTTCTCACTTTTTGTTTAAGCTATAATGTATATCATGAATCTAATACATGTGAATTTACATAGTAATCATGTTTTAGTTTTATCATGATGACTTTTAGATTTGTTTTGATGCTTCATGTTTTGAATATATGTTTAAGTGTTAGTTTTCATTAAGACTAGTTATATACTTGTACATAGAATGGGCTACAAATAAATCTATATATGTTGTGCTTGAACGCTTATTTGAACCCATTAGATGTGCTAGTATAGTCTAGTTTTGATGATTCGTACATTTTAAACTTGTATTCCCATTTTTGAATTTGTTTTGTGTTATGAGTTTGCATTTCATGTATATGTGCATTTTGCCAAAAACATTAAGATATACATGTATACCCCTTGAGTCATTTGCCTTTCATGCAAATTTATATATATGGACTCATATGTGTTTAGGGATATGTATGAATACTTATTGTGATTGACAATTTATACATATACCTTGAAATGAAAATTGTTGTTATGAAAATTTAGCTTTTCATGTTTTCATGATTGTCATGTTTATTGTGTCAATATTTAACTTCATGTATATGTCCATCTTATCCAAACTATTGACTATACATGAGTATCCTTTTTGAGCCACGTGCCTTAATGCATATATTTTGTGGACTCGTTATGTTTTGGATATGTATGTATACTATAGTTTGTATTAGACATACATATGCCTTGAAGATTAGATAGTTTTGATGATTTTGTGTTTAAAGGAATATTTGAGCTTAATTGAACATATTTTTCATGATTATGATCTTCACACTTTATTTATACACTCACATTTATTACCCACTCATGCTTTGCTTTCATGAGTCATATTTATGCTATATTGGATTAGAGTGTTGTTTATCTTGTGAATTTCATGTTTATGAAAAATAATTTTGTTTTATTCCTTACTTGAAGGATTTCGTACTAGTTAACAAATTTTTCCTTTTAACTAGTTGCGGTGTTCTTCATCTTAGTAGAGTTTTTCAAACAAAACTACAATTTTCAAATCTATTTTTGAAAACCCCTACCATCCAAGGGAGGTTGGATGGGAGATCATGTTCATGTATGCCTTATATTGAAAATCATTTAAAACTTGAACCATGATTGGGTGGTAGATGATATGAGATATACACATGCTTTTGATTCAATTGGTATCATTGAACTCTTTCAATTGGTATCATCTTTGATCCTCTTGTATACTCATATTTGTTTTGTATATATGTATGATTTCAATTTCAATGGTATCAATTTCTATTGGTATCTAAATTTTCATACATATATGTTTTATTTGTGTTCAAAAAAAAAATCACAAATTTTAGTTTTTGTTTACTCAAGCTCTAGCATGACCCAACACCTTGAGTTTCACTTTTGTTTCAATTGATTACTTTTAAATTGGTATCAAGACTATGCATATTTTAGTTTGTATTTCATAAAGGGGGAGAAAATTTGATTTTGTATTTCAATTGGTATTTGTACTCCCACACTTTATGATTAAAAGTGTTATTTTAAACATATGATATCAACATCAAATTTGTTTATATGTTTTAAAATGAACAATTCTTACAATTGGTATCAATGTTTCTAAAATCTTTTCAATTGGTAAGATATTTACAATTGGTATCATATTTAAGAAATTCAAAATTTGTTTTGGTTTCAAGATTCATGTTTAAGAATTCAAGACTTATGTTTAATTACAATTGGTATTTCCAAAATTTTATTTAAAGAAAATATTCAAAGTTTTGATTTGTATTGCTTATATGCAAGGAGAGCTTAACATCTCTTCATATAGATTCATGTTGAGTGTATTTTGTATTGAAGAGCTTCACATCTCTTCTTTATGTGGTACACGTGTGTAGGGGGAGCTTCACATCTCCTCTTATTCATTACATAATGTGTATTATGTGAATTAGGGCTTAACTTCCCTCCTTCATGTAATGCATATGTGTAGGGAAGCTAACTTAGCGTCTTCCTCTTCATGAATGTATATAGCATATAACACTTATTATCCTTGTTTATTTTCTTTTGGTATCAAGATGCTTCATTGACATATTTTCAATTGATATCATGTTTTTAAAGTCACCCCTTATTGACTTTGTTTTTGTTTTAGACAAAAAGGGGGAGAACATTGTCTTTTATTGTTTTGTTTGACATAAAGGGGAAGAAAGTTTTTTACCCCTCGTTTATTTATGGTTTTTTACCCCTTTGTTGATGATTGACAAAAAGGGGGAGAAAGATTTATGAAGTTTTATATGCATGCTTATGTTTTTGCATATATTATGTTTTAATCTCAAGAATCTCAAGAATATTAAGTTTAATTGATTTATAGAGTTTGCTTTGTAATTGGTATCTAGAGCTTATTTTGTTTTGAATATTCCATTTGATATCTAGAACCATTTATTGTTTATACATATGCATGTTTCATGTTTAATATTCATTGCATATATTTATTGTTTATCCTTATGCATGAGTTAAGGGGGAGCTTCCTTGAAGCTTATCTTTAATCCATGCATATATAACTCCATGAGTTTTGTCATCATCAAAAAGGGGGAGATTGTTGGCCCAATGGCCTTCCACTCTAGTTTTGATGATGATCAACTCATGTAGTTATGTTTACTAATATTCTTGTGTTTCTAAGTTTCAGATCATTAACAGGATATTAGTTGGTGATTAGCTTCAACAAGGAGTTTAGAAGCTTTCCATGTTGATTCCGGTGCCAAAGCTTAAAGATCATACCTTTGCACTTGGAGGATCACGCGTTTGGACCGAGTCTACTTGAAGATGGAAGATCGACAAGAAGACTTAGGTATCCTAGTTTAGATAGAGTTTTTAGATCCATTTGTAAAGCTTAGTTTAGTTGATATGCTCAAGTGCACAAAACACACACATGTTTGGATATTGGTTCTTCGATTTTTAGTTTAACCGATATGAGTTTTCATGAATAGTTTGATCAAAACAAGTTTACATGTTTTATATGTATATTAGATGTGCTCTATATACATACATGCTTATATGACTTATACAAACTTAGTTTGACATACCTATTCATGTAGTTTTATGTTTTGGTATAAAACATATTTTTGTAATTAAAGACAAAAACTATGATATATTTGTTGAATGTGTATTAGACCTATGTCCATATGCATCATGCTTAATAATGTTCAAATATCATGTTTTTGTATTTCTATAAGTTTTTAGGAAAATCAGATTTCCTATTGAAAATCAAGTTTGACAAAATACAAGTTTTGTTTTTGATAAAATTGGCAAGACACAAAAATGAATTGATATGTTGATATATTGTCTTGAAATTTTTATCACTTGTTTGAGTTTCAATATAAAATGATAAAACAATTTTTATGGTATTTTTAAAAGAGATAAAAGATTTTTATAAAATATTTTTCCAAATTTTCTGACCTTGTTTTTGTGCTGACAGGCTGGTCGGTCGACCCTGATGGTCGACCGCACCAAGGGCCGGTCGACCGTTAGGGTCGACCGATGTGCACAGACGTGCACGTCTGTTAGGCACAGACACGGTCGACCGGGACGGTCGACCGAGTTGAGAGCTCTGCTCTCGGGTTTTCTGGGTCGACCGGGCCGGTCGACCGCAGTTGCCCAACGGTCATAATTCTGACCGTTGGCGGTCGACCGGACCGGTCGACCGGTGGCCTGTCAGGCTGCCACATCAGCCTAACGGCTAGTTTTGTATAGGGGCTATATAAACCCCATCTCTTTGGGGATTTTGGCCAAGTTTTTTAAGAGAAAAATTTCCAGTTTTCTGAAGTGTTTAAAAGAGTTTTAAAAAGAGTTTTTGGGCTTTAAAAACTTCTCATCTTTATTTGTTTTGGTTTTTGGAAAATCAAAGAAAACTAGGTTTTGGGATTTTGATTTGGTATTTCATTTTCTATCATATACAAGAGATTTCCCAAGTAGTTTTTCTTTGTTGCTTGTTTTCAAAAACACTTTGATTCCACACTTGAGCTATATCATACTATCCTAAACTATTAGGATCTTTGTTTTGTGGAAAAAGAAAGAAAGAGAGAGTTTTGAGGTTGTTGTTTGTAACCTCTAAGTTGTACACCCTTATTCTTGTTGTATCCCTCTTAGGTAGAGGTGATCGGGTGATTGGTTTGTATCCCTCAAGTGTGAGGTGATTGAGATTGGTTGTGAGCCTCTTCGGTAGAGGTGTTGTTGTTGGTTGTTGGGCCTCCGTGGAGGTTGTTGTTTGAGAGAGGAGTTCGGTACTCCTAGAGTTGTAAGAAATCCTCTTTGGTAGAGGTTCCCTCGGTGGGAGTTGAGATAGTGGAAATCCTATACGGTGGTGTAGGCGGGGATGTAGAGTTGGGTACTCGAACCTCGAAACAAATCTTTGTGTTAGCGTTTGATCCAATTTCTCTCAACTCTACTCTCTTTACTTTGTGCAAGCATCATTTCATTCAAGCATCATTCTTTCATTGCATACTTATCTTATACATTGCTTGTGTTGCCTTGTATCTCTTATTGCAATTCATTCTTATATGCTTGGCTTGATTGTGTGTATTTCATATTGCTTGGATTGCTTGTGTGTGTGTGCCTAACTTATACTCATCCAACAAGAGCTTCACATAGCACCTCAACCCATTTAAAGGGGAATCAAGGGGAGTTAGTCTAGAGCCTCGCAAGGGGAATTCGGCTACACTTGTTGTATTGTATTAGTTTGTGCATAATTTGCATTAGCTTCCGCATTTAGCGCACATAGTTTTTCATTTAGTCTTAGATTAGCACTAACACCTATTCACCCCCCCTCTAGGTGTACTTTCACTTACGTCCACAAAATATACAAGTGTACACATGAGCATACATAGTGTCATGTATGTGAACATGAGAAGCATGTGTATGCAGTGATATGTGTGCATGCATATGAGGAGCATGTTTCTTGCGAAACATGAATTCCAATCGTGTGCGGTTCATGGCACATTGGCTCAAAGTAGAGCTCAAATAATCTACACTCTTCTTCAAAACACATATATCATTTTCAATAATTGAAGAAGATGTGGAGCAAGCAACATATTTATCAATAGAAGAAGAGGCAATAGGAACAGACAAACATGAGCATCAAAATTATTTTTCAAAGAAGTATTTTATTTTGAAACAAATTCCAACTCTTTTGAAATCAAAGAAATTTTTATTTTCAAAGAATTGTTCTTTTTTAAAACAGTTTCAAGTTTTGAAGATAAATCCTCATTTTTCTTCAAAACAATATCAAAATCATTTTTATTCTTCAAAATTTTAATTTTTTTTAAAACAAGGTCAAGTTGGATTTTCAAGGAGTCTCTTTCACTTGAAATCTCAACCATCTCTTGTGAAATCATATTTATCTTTGAAAATAAATCTTCATTTTCTTATTTTAATTTAAGACTTTTTTTTCAAAAGTTTGTATTTTTCTAGCAAGTTTCATAAAATAACGAAAGTTCTTCATTTAAGGCATCGGCATCCACATTGTCATCACTTGAAGAACTAACACTATCATCTAGTTGAGTGTCCGAGTTTACCTCAAGGGAGTCATTCCCTTAGACAATGAAGCAAGTTTTGTTGCACTCATCTCCACTAGATGTTTTCTCCACATTATTTGTCGTTTGAAGCTCGGGAGAGGTCAATGTATTCCACACTGCAAAAGCAGAATCACAATGAGAAACCATAGATAAATATTCTTTACTAAGTGAATGCTTTAGTGCATTTAGGACTTGTACATTAGCCTCAATGTACTTAGCATTATCAAAATAGATTTCTTGGAAGTTGCAAGGTAAACATGCATTCCAAGGTTTTAAGGTATATACTCATCTTATACTTTCACATATCAATGTTGGTAACATCATACATGGGAGGGGTCATGAAATCCATGAGTGTAAAGACTATACGTGTGCAAATGCAATACTAGATTAGCAATCTAAGATCTTACTCATAGGTGGTTAAACCTATTATCAGGAGCGTAGGCTCTGATACCTATTGAAAATACACCTAGAGGGGGCTAAATAGATGTACTTGCTAATCTAATAATAAATGATGTGAAATTAAAACTCAATTGCAACACACTATGTGTAACCAAAGAGTGTAGCTGAATTCCCTGTGAAGGGCTCTGGACTATCTCCTCTAGATTCCTCTAAATAAAAGTTGATGTGCTATATGAAGCTCTCTTGGTTCAACACAAGTATGGGCACACAAACAATACCAAGCATGTATGTGATATGAACAATATAAAGCAGTGCAAGATGTAAAAGAGAGAGTTTAGATATAGTGGATAAAATGCAAACATCAAGATATGTTTTGAGGTTCGAGCGACTGCTCTACGTCCCGCCTTCACACAGAAGGATTTCCACTACGTCCACACAGGACCTCCCACAAAGGGAACCTCCACCGAGGAATTTGCAATTACAAAGTTAGATTATATAACTCCTCTCTCTAACACAACCACCTCTACTCAAGAGGCAAGGCACAAAGGCAAAACTCAATCACCTCTACACAAGAAGGATGGGTACAAAGCCAAACCACAATCACCTCTATAAAAAAGGGACAAGGCATAGAGCCAAACCATAACCACAATCACCTCTACGCAAGAGGGATAGCCACAAACCCAAGGTACATTCACCTCTACACTAGAGGGATAGGCACAAAGCCAAAGCAAACAAAAGATTACAACTTAGTGATCACAATAGATCACAAACAATATTTCCCACAAAAATAAGATCCTATAGATAAGATAGAGATGATAGCTCAAGTGTGAGAAAAACAAGTTGTTTGGAAATCAAAATCACAAAAAAAAATATTTAGGAAAAAATACTAGATAGCAATAGAAATGAAGATCAAAACTAATTCCGCAAAGACTCTTTTTCTTTGATTTTTTCCAACGTTGAAAACAAAATAAAAATAAATCTTTTTAGCACAAAAACTCTTCAAAAACTTGCTGCTAAACTCTTGAATAGATGGGAAAAATAGCTCTCCAAAAACTTGTAGAAAACAGCCCAAGAGATGGCTTATTATAGCCTCTCAAAAGATATAGCCGTTGGCAGCAGAAAAGTCCAGATTGCCCTCCGGTCGACCGGCCGGACGACCGTCTCAATGGTCCGTTGTGCCTCTGGTCGATCGCCTGGTTGACCGGGCACAGCTGTCAGTCGACCGCCCGGTCGACCCGGCACAGCCTGTCGGTCGACCAGCAGTACCCGAGAGTGGGGTACTTTTAGTCGGTCGACTGCGCGGTCGACCGACCTACTAGGCTGGACATGTGCATGTCCTCGTGCACATCAGTCGACCCGGTCGACTGACCACTGGTCCGGTCGACCGTCCGATCGACCGCCAGCAGATCTGGCAGGGATTTCAGAACTTAAAACTTAGACATTTTAACTCCAATAAAATCCCATAAAATCCTGTAAATTCTACAAATATGTGTGACAAAAATCAACACATATTACAAACTATCTGAACTATTTTTGTGATATAAAATATTTGGCCTTAAATAAAAACTGTATTTTTCAAAACTTGGATTTTTAAATGGAAATCCGATTTTCTCCAAACTTTCATAAATACAAAATATGATATTGAAACACATTTGAAGTATATATGTATGGATAGAATCCACTACATATAAAAATGATATATTTATGTTTTTGACATGAAATCTAAAAATTGGTTTTGTTAATTATAAAACTCTAAACACATGAAATAGACCATCAAAATAGGTTTTTCAAAATATATGAAGCACATATGTATATAGATGAAATCTAAAATACATTAAACCATGTAAACTTATTTTGATTCTATCTATTCATGAACACCATATATATGTGAACTAGAAATCCAAAATCGATTAAACGAAAACCAAACATATTGAACTTGTGTGTGTGAGTGAACTTGAGCATATCAACACTATCTATCTTTACACAAGATCTAAACACAACTAAACTAAACACAAACCGAAGTCTTCTTGTAGAACTTCTTCTCCAAGTCGACTCGACCGAAATACGATCCAACGAGCTTGACTCCATAATAGTTCTAGATGCGACCTTGATGGCGAGCTCTTGAATCTACATGAGTTAGCTCCAAAACTCCTTTGTTGAAGCTAAACACCTACTAATATCTTGATCAATAACTGAAACTATATAAACACAAGATCATTAGTAAACTAACCTTTATAAGTTAGTCATCATCAAAACTAAGGTGAAAAGCCTCTGGCTAACAAATTATTTATCTAAGTTTTCTAACATTGAATCGGTTTTTATAGTTTGAAACACACTTGTCTCCTTGGTGAACAAAAGCAATACTACATGAGGAGTGACTTGGATGATGGAAGTGATGTTTCCAATATGTGCTACATGGTCCAAGGGGATGACCCCCTTGAGGTAACTTTCAAATCCGAGCTTGATGAAGATATTGACATGCCATATGATGAACTTACTATGCTTTGTCAACAACTTCTTAAAAAATATGAATTGTTAAGAATGAAAAACAAAAGTTTCAAAAATAAAAATGATTTGGTTTTAAAAGAAAAATATTCTTTTAAAAATAAGTTTGAAATTATTTCAAAAGAAAATTAATTTTAAAAAAAGAGAATGTTTTCTTGTCTTCAAAATTAAATGATATTTGTGAAGGAAAGAAATTCTATGAAAAAGAAATTACTTTGGTGGAAATAGAAAAGGAGATTGTTTTGAATGAAAATAACTCTTTGAAAAAAAATTATTTTAAAAAAAGAAAATGTTTCTTAAAAAAATGAATTTTGTTCCTCATGTTTTTTCTTCCAAGATTGAAAAGATATTATTTCATTGAAGAAGAACATTGATTATTTGGGCTCCACTTTGAGCCAATGTGCATTTAATCACAGCAAATTAGAATCTATGTTTCGCAAGAAAAAATTTTCACATGTTCATGTACAAACCCCATGACATACATATGCACACCATGCTTACATTCACATTACTAATATGCATGCTAGAGTGTACAAATGTACACATTGTGGCCGCACAAGACATCTTGCAAAATTTTGCTTTGATAGGTTGAATATTTTAAATTTTGCAAATAAAAATATTTGGATTCCTATTGGTACTCACCTTCATGGACCCAAAAAGATATGAGAACTAAAATCCCCACCTTCTATGTTTGATGTAAGTGTAGGCTCTCACAAAATGTAAGAGGGCTGGTGTCTTGGTAGTGGATGCATGTTGAGTTAGATGGACAATCTCTATTGATTCATCGCTATCAAGAAAGTTTGGTGGAAGAATCATCATGGTTTGAAGACCTAGAGATTGGTTCATTGGTTTTGGTAACTATTGTTGGCCCAGAGGCCTTCCACTCTATTTTTGATGATGATTAACTCATGTAGTTATAGTTTACTAATAATCTTGTGATGTTTAGTTTTAGATATTTTACCAAGATATTAGTAGGTGATTAGCTTCAACAAAGGAGTTTTTGAAGCTTTCACTTGGTGATTCAAGAGCCCGAGCGTCAAATTTCATATCTAGCACTCGTTGGAGTCAAGCTCGGTGGATCATGTTTGGATCGAGTCGACTTGGAGACGGAGCTCTACAAGAAGACTTCAGTACAGTGTTTAGTTTATGTTTAGATCCATTTGTTAAAGATTAGATAGTGTGGTATGCTCAAGTTCACAACACACACACTTGTTTAAGTTTCATGTTTTGATTTTCGATTTTTGGTTTAACCGATCTTGATTTTCATGAATAGATAGAATCAACAAGTTTACATGGTTTAATGTATAATAGATTTGTTCTATATACATGTATACTTCAACTATTTATACAAACTTAGTTTGATAACCTATTCATGTATTTAGGTTTTGTATTTTAACAAAACTTGTTTTTGAATTTATTGTCAAAAACATTGATATATATATCTATTTCATGTATTTTGGATTATATCCATATACAACATGCTTCAAGTTGTTTCAATATCATGTTTTTGTATTTGGATGAGTTTTGGACAAAACGATTTTCCATTTCAAAAATCCTAGTTTTGGAAAATACGAGATTTGGTTTTCGGTAAAATTTTCATGACACAAAAAGAGTTCAAAATTTTTGTAACTTGGTTTGATTTTTATTCAAACAAGTTTGTTTTCAAAGAGAATATAAGAACTTATTTTTGTGGATTTTTAGAATTTTTATGGGATTTTATTTAAGTTAAAAACCCTAGTTTTTCTGTCCCAGAATTGTCAGTCTGGCTGACTGCCGGTCGACCGGGCAGATCGACCGTAGCAGTGGGTAGTCGACCAGGCCGGTTGACTGACGTGCACAGGATATGCACGCAGCCAAGCTCGGAAGGCCGGTCGACCGTCCCGGTCGACCGCCAGAGAGCTCTGCTATCTGGAAACCTCCGGTCGACCGGGCGGTCGACCGGGCAGAGAGCACTGCTCTCTGTTTCAAGACTCGGTCGACCGAGCGGTCGACCGGCCAGAGAGCCGTTGCTCTCTGGAACTAGCACGGTCGACCGGGCTATCGACCGCAGGGCTCAACGGTCACTTTTTTGACCGTTGGCTGGTCGACCGGAAGGCCATTCTGGGCCTAGTCAGCTGCCAACGGGCATATTCTTTTCGGGGTTATATATACCCCATTTGAGGACTGTTTGGGGTAAAGTTTTTAGAGAGAAAAATTTCAGATCTTTTCAAGTGTTTTTAGCAAAAAGTTTTTGGGTTAAAATTCCTATTCTCCATTTGTTTTTAAAGTGTTTGTTATTTCAAAGAAAATTGTCTTTGGGAATTTGTTTTTGGTCTAAAAATTCTATATCTATTTGGAGATTTTCCCAAGTGATTTTCTTTGTTAAAAATACTTTGTTTTTCACACTTGAGCCATATCTTGCTATCCTATCTATAGGATCTTATTTTGTGGGAAAATTAGTTTGTGGTTATGGAAACTACCAAGTTGTAATCCCTCCTACTTTGTGTTATCCCTCTTATGTAGAGGTTAATTTTGGAGTGGTGGTTGGCTCCCTCTAGTGAGAGGTGGAGATTGTTGTTTGGCTCCCTCTGTGAGAGGTGGAGGTTGTGTTGGAATCCCTCAAGTGTGAGGTGATTAATTTGTATTGGCTAAGTGCCTACCCCTCTTGTGTGAGGTGGTGTTTGTGTTGGTTGTGCATTGCCTCTGTGAGAGGTTGTATTCGGTTGAGAGAGGAGTTGTATACTCCTAGTTGTATTGCCCTTAGTTCTCAGTGGAAGTTCCCTGTGTGGGAGTGCTGTGTGGACAAGTTAGTGGATTGGAAATCCTTCTGTGTGAAGGCGGGGACGTAGAGCTGTGTGCTCGAACCTCGAAACATATCTCGGTGTTTGCATTTGATCCATTGACTCTAACTCTCTCTCTCTCTTTACTTTGTGCATTGATTCATATTGCCATATCATTTACATGCTTGTGTGTTTTGTGTGCCTCACTTGTGTTTAACCACGAGAGCTTCATATAGCGCCTCAACTCTTATTCAGAGGAACAAGAGGAGTTAGTCCAGAGCTCTTCACCGGGAATTCGGCTACACTCGTTGGTTACATTAAGTGTGTTGCCAATTAAGTTTTAATTTCTGCATCTTGTTCATTAGATTAGCCGTACACCTATTCACCCCCCCTTTAGGTGTACTTTCAATTGGTATCAGAGCCTACGCTCCTGATATTTGGTTTAACCACCTAGGAGTGTGATCTTGGTTAACTAATCTATCATTTGCATTTGCACATTTATATTGTTTACACACACTCATGGATTACTTGTCACCTCCCATGTTTGATGTCTCCAACATTGACATGTGAAAATTTAGGATGTCCATGTACTTAAAAACCCTAGGCTTGCATGTTTTCCTTGCCGCTACCAAGAAATCCTATCTTGGTAATAGCAAGCATATAGAAGCCAATGTACAAGCCCTTGAGCGACTTAGAAGCACGCTTAATAAAGAATATTTGTGCTTAGTTTCTAACTGTGATTCCGCTTTTGCAGTGTGGAACACGTTGACCTCCTCCGAGCTACAAACGCCCAACATTGTGGAGGATGAATCTAGTGGAGAATCCGAGCAACAATGCTACATGGTCCAAGGGAATGACTCCCTTGAGGTATACTCGGAAACTCAATTAGATAGTGATGATGCTAGTTCTTCATGTAATGACTATGTTGATCCAAATGCTTTGAATGAAGAACTCTCTATTGTTTGTGAAAAATTGCTTGAAAAATATAATTTTTTGAAAAAGAAAAGTCTAGGACTTAACAATGAAAATAAAGATTTGCTTTCAAAACTAGACTTGGTTTTGTAAGAGAAAGAGAGATTTCTAATGAAAGGGGTTCGTTGAAATCTAAACTTGAACTTGCCCTAAAAGAGAATGAAATTTTGAAAAATAAAAATGATTGTAATGATATTTTGAAGAAAAATGAAAACTTGTCTTCAAAACTTGATTTTGTTATAAAAGAAAATGTTTCTTTGAAAAACAAAATTGATTTGATTTCAAAAGATTTAGAAGTTTGCTTAAATGAAAATAAATCTTTGAAAAATGATTTAGATTCTCATGTTTGCCATGCTAGTGTAGCTTCACATTCTAGCTTACCTATTGCATGCACCTCTTCTTCTAGGATTGATAATGATATTTGTTTGTTAAAGAAGAGTGTGGATTGTTTGGGCTCCACTTTGAGCCATTGTGCTTTGAACTACTCGCGTTTGGAATCTTTGTTTCGAAAGAAACAAGTTCCATCTTTACTTGCACACAAACCACGGCATACACATGCTCCTCACGTACACACTCATAACACGTTGTATGCTCATGTGTACACTTGTACACATTGTGGACGTAAGGGCCACCTTGCTAAATTTTGCTATGATAAGATACATGATGTAAATTTAGCAACTAAATTTGTTTGGGTTTGGAAAGGAACTAACCTCCATGGACCCAAAAGAGTGTGGGTACCAAAGACCACCCCTATTGTATTTGATGTAGGTGTGGGCTCTCGCTTGACATGAGAGCGATGGTGCGTTGAGGTGGATGCGTTCCGAGCTTAAAGAGAACTATTTGGATGCATCACTTTCAAGGGGAGTTTGGTGGAAGGACCACCTTATTTTGGAGACCTAGAGAGTTGCCCTCTCGGTTTTGGTAATAATCTCTTACTCCTCATTTATTGTTTACATGCTTTTCATATCATTGATTTTATTATGTTCTTGATGTTTCATGATTAATATGTTATATGCCATGATATTTAGATTAGTAACATACATGATTAGTTATTTGAGACACCCATGTTTAAATATGGATTTATATCTTTGTGTTCTCACATTTGTTTTAACTAATGTGTATGTCCTATATCTAATGAATGTGCATTTGCCATATTGATCATATGAGTTTTTGATTTCTATGCTTCATGTTTTGATTACATATTTAGATGTTAGTTTTCATTAAAACTTGGATATATACTTGTACAACTAGTGAGCCACAAATAGACTATTATATGTTTGTGCTTGAACGCTCATTTGTGTTCATTAGATGTATTAGTATAGCCTAGTTTTGATGATTCATGCATTTGACTTGTATTCTCATTTTGTACATGTTTTCATGTTTATGTTTAACTTCATGTATATGCCTATTTTGTCTAAACTATTAGTTATACATATACATCCTTGAGCCACTTGCCTTCATGCATATACCTCTGTGGACTCATTCATGTTTGGATATGTGTGTATACTTTAGTTTGTACAAGACATACATATACTTTGAAGAATTCTAGTTTTGATGACTTTCATGTTTTAAGGAATTTTGTATTGAGCTAAATTGACTATTTTCATGATAATGTGTTTCACATAAATCTTATACACTCATTTTATTTGTTTTCTCATGATTTTATTTTCATGAGTATAATTTGTGCTATAATAGATTTTGAGTGTTTGGTGATCATGTGATTTACATGCTTTTCATGAAATATATTTTTGCTTTATTCCTTGCTTGAAGGATTTCGTACTAGTTTACAAATTTTTCATATAACTAATTCGTATTCTTCATTTTGGAAGAGTTTTCGATCATGCTAAACTATTTTCAAATCTATTTTTGAAAACCCTTTCCATTTAAGGGCGGTTGGTTGGACGACCATGCCTTGTATGCTTCTTATTGAAAATCCTTTTAAACATGTGCATGAAATGGGTGGTAGGTAATATGAGTTATACTATACACTTGATCATATTATGTTTTCAATTTGTATCATTGGATCTTTTCAATTGGTATCACTATTGACATTCTTTTGTATACTCATATATGTTTTTATATATGTATGCTTACATTTCAAATAGTATCAATTTCGATTGGTATTAAACTTTCATACATATATATGCTTTATTTGTGCTTACTATATCTCTATATCTTTGAGCACAAATTTTAGTTATGCTAACCTTGATTTCTTTAATGACTATTATATTTCAATTGATTATGTTTCAATTGGTATCTTATACAAACTTATGCATTATTTTATTTGGTATTTCATAAAGGGGGAGAAAATTTTTATTTTGTTTTGATTACCTTTGGTATTCTACTCCCACACTTTATGTTGAAAAAATAATTGGAAAAGGATATTGATTATTTTTGGTATCATATGGTTTTAATGAAAAATTACTTTCAATTGGTACTAATCTTTACAATTGGTATCAAGATTACCTATAAGTTTACTTACAATTGGTATGTTTTATTACTATCAAATTTTTGGTTGAATTGTTCAAAATGATTTATTTACTTACAATTGGTACTTAAATTGGTATTTACTTACAATTGGTATCAATTGGTATTTAAATTTATATTAAAACATTTGTTTTATGTACCTTCAATTGGTATGTTTTGTTTTATGAAGTTATATTGATATCATGATGCACTCAATTGATATATTTTTTTTCAATTGTATCATAATGTTTTGTTTTGATTTCACCCCTTATTGATATTCTTTTTGTTTAAGACAAAAAGGGGGAGAACATTATTTTTTTTTGACCCCTTTGTTGATGATTGACAAAAAGGGGGAGAAGTATTTGAGGTGATAATATGCATGTTTAAAGTATTTGAGTTTAATATGCATGTTTATTGTTTATTTGTAAGTTCATATCAAAAGTTATTTCATATTGATATTTTTTATTGTTGGTATCAAAAAGCCTTTTATTGATTATCTTCCAATTAGTATATCAAGAATTTTTATTGATTGAAATTTTTTTATTTTGATTGGTATCAAGAGCTTTCATATTTCTTAAGTTTTCACATTGAAATTTTATTGGTATCAAGAGCAATTAATTAAGAACATGTTTATTTTAAAAGAAAAGGAATTTATTTTAAAAGTTTAGTATCAAGAGCATGTTTATTTCATGTTTGGTATCATGAGCATGTTCATTTCATTGTTTTATGTATGTTGATGCATATTCATGTTTAGTATTCATTGCATATATTTATTGTTTATTGCTATGCATGAGTTAAGGAGGAGCTTCTTTGAAGCTTAACTTTAATCCATGCATATATAACTCCATGAGTTTTGTCATCATCAAAAAGGGGGAGATTGTTGTGCCAGAGACCTTCCACTCTAGTTTTGATGATGATTAACTCATTTAGTTATAGTTTACTAATAATCTTGTGATGTTTAGTTTCAGATATTTTATCAAGATATTAGTAGGTGATTAGCTTCAACAAAGGAGTTTTTGAAGCTTTCACATGGTGATTCAAGAGCCCGAGCGTTAAAGTTCATATCTAGCACTCGTTGGAGTTAAGCTCGGTGGATCACGTTTGGATCGAGTCGACTTGGAGACGGAGCTCTACAAGAAGACTTCGGTACAGTGTTTAGTTTATGTTTAGATCTATCTGTTAAAGATTATATAGTGTGGTATGCTCAAGTTCACAACACTCACACTTGTTTAAGTTTCATGTTTTGGTTTTCGGTTTTTGGTTTAACCGATCTTGATTTTCATGAATAGATAGAATCAACAAGTTTACATGGTTTAATGTATATTAGATTTGTTCTATATACATGTATGCTTCAACTATTTATACAAACTTAGTTTGATAACCTATTCATGTATTTAGGTTTTGTATTTTAACAAAACTTGTTTTTGGATTTATTGTCAAAAACATTGATATATATTTATTTCATGTATTTTGGATTATATCCATATACAACATGCTTCAAGTTGTTTCAATATCATGTTTTTGTATTTGGATGAGTTTTGGATAAAACGATTTTCCATTTCAAAAATCCTAGTTTTGGAAAATACGAGATTTGGTTTTCGGTAAAATTTCCATGACACAAAAAGAGTTCAAAATGTTTGTAACTTGGTTTGATTTTTATTCAAACAAGTTTGTTTTTCAAAGAGAATATAAGAACTTATTTTTGTGGATTTTTAGAAGTTTTATGGGATTTTATTTAAGTTAAAAACCCTAGTTTTTCTGTCCCAGAATTGTCAGTCTGGCTGACTGCCGGTCGACCGGGCCGGTGGACCGTAGCAGTGGGCGGTCGACCAGGCCGGTCGATCGATGTGCACAGGATGTGCACGCAGCCAAGCTGGGGAGGCCGGTCGACCGCCAGAGAGCTCTGCTCTCTGGAAAGCATCCGGTCGACCGGGCGGAGAGCACTGCTCTCTGTTTTCAGACTCGGTCGACCGAGCGGTCGACCGGCTAGAGAGCCGTTGCTCTATGGAACTGGCACGGTCGACCGGGCGGTCAACCGCAGGGCTCAATGATCACTTTTTTGACCGTTGGCCGGTCGACCGGAAGGCCATTCTGGGCCTAGTCAGCTGCCAACGGGCAGATTCTTTTGGGGGTTATATATACCCCATTTGAGGACTGTTTTGGGTAAGGTTTTTAGAGAGAAAAATTCCAGATCTTTTCAAGTATTTTCAGCAAAAAGTTTTTGGGTTAAAATTCCTATTCTCTATTTGTTTTTAAAGTGTTTGTTATTTCAAAGAAAATAGTCTTTTGGGAATTTGTTTTTGGTCTAAAAATTCTATATCTATTTGGAGATTTTCCCAAGTGATTTTCTTTGTTAAAAACACTTTGTTTTTCACACTTGAGCCATATCTTGCTATCCTATCTATAGGATCTTTATTTTGTGGGAAAAATAGTTTGTGGTTGTGGAAACCACGAAGTTGTAATCCCTCCTACTTTGTGTTATCCCTCTTGTGTAGAGGTTGATTTTGGAGTGGTGGTTGGCTCCCTCTAGTGAGAGGTAGAGATTGTTGTTTGGCTCCCTCTAGTGAGAGGTGGAGGTTGTGTTGGAATCCCTCAAGTGTGAGGTGATTAATTTGTATTGGCTAAGTGCCTACCCCTCTTGTGCGAGGTGGTGTTTGTGTTGGTTGTGCATTGCCTATGTGAGAGGTTGTATTCGGTTGAGAGAGGAATTGTGTACTCCCGGTTGTATTGCCCCAAATCCTTAGTGGAGGTTCCCTGTGTGGGAGTCCTGTTTGGACAAGTTAGTGGATTGGAAATCCTTCTGTGTGAAGGCAGGGACATAGAGCTGTGTGTTCGAATCTCGAAACATATCTCGGTGTTTGCATTTGATCCATTGACTCTAACTCTCTCTCTCTTTACTTTGTTCATTGATTCATATTGCCATATCATTTACATGCTTGTGTGTTTGTGTGCCTCACTTGTGTTTAACCACGAGAGCTTCATATAGCACCTCAACTCTTATTCAGAGAAATCAAGAGGAGTTAGTCCAGAGCCCTTCACCGGGAATTCGGCTACACTCGTTGGTTACATTAAGTGTGTTGCCAATTAGGTTTTAATTTTCGCATTTTGTTCATTAGATTAGCCGTACACCTATTCACCCCCCCTCTAGGTGTACTTTCAACTATCTCTAACTCCCTATTTATGTTTACATGCTTTTGTATTAATGTTTTTAGCATGTTTTGGTTTTAATGCTCACTATGTTAAATGCAGTGTTATTAGATATGTGGTATACACAGATAGTCTTTGAGACACACCATGTTCATAAGGATTCATATTCTTTTGTTCTCACTATTGTTTAACTACTATGTATATACTAGTTCTAAAACACGTGCATTTAGCCTAATGATCATATTTTTTTAATGCTTCATGTGGTGATTACTTGTTTTGACGTAGTTTTCGTCAAAACTTGTGTTTATACTTGTACAAGTAGTGAGTTACACTTGAATATTATGTTTTTGTACTTCATTGCTCATTTGTACTTACTACATGTACTTATATAACCTAGTTTTGATGATTCTTGTATTATATTTGTTTTCCCTATTTTTGTATATGTTTAGCTTCATGTATATGTTAATTTGTCTAAAACTAATAGATATACATGTATATTCTTGACTCATTTGTCTTCATGTAAAATTCTATTTTGAACTTATTTGTGCTTGGGATATGTATGTATACTTATAGTTTCGACAAAACATATATATACTTTGAAGCTTGTTTAGTTTTGATAAAAATTTTAGTTTTAATGATTTTCATATTTTTTGATAAAAGAATTTTACGTTTATTTTGAGCCTTATTGATTTGTTTCATTAATGTGTTACTCACATGATTCTTGTACACTCACATTTCTTTTATTTACTCATGACTTTATTTTCATGAGATCATTTTGAGCCTTATGGATTTTGAGTGTCAATTATTATGTATTTAGTATATTATCATGAGTTATATTCATGTTTTATTCCTTAGTTGAAGGATTTCGTACTAGTTTCAAAATTTTTCTTAAAAACTATTTTGGTTATTCTTAAATTGGTATAGTTTTCAAATATGTTAAAATATTTTTAAATCATATTTTTGAAAACTCCTATTTTCTAAGGGCGGTTGGTTGGGTGACCATACCTTGCATGCTCTTAATGAAAATTTCTTTCTAAACATGTGCATGAAAGGGAGGTAGTTATGAGATATACATGATTTTAATGACAATTCATTTTTATATACTCATATTTGTTTTCTATATATGTATAATTCAAATTTCAAGTGATATTTTTATACATACATATATATAATTTATTGTGCTAAGCTTAAAAATGTTAATTTTTTATAGTACAAATTATTTCATGATAAGCTTGATTTAGTTCTTAATGTCAATTATTTTTTAATTGGTATCATATACAAGCTTATGCACCATTTCAAAAAGGGAGAAATTTTTTTTTTAAAAAACATAAAATGATTTCACAATATTTATGTTTTCCTACAAGTGATATTCTTGTGGATGTTTACCTATAAGATAATGTTTATGTTTACCTATAAATGGTTTATTAACATTTGCTTAGCCACCTACTAGTGATATATCAAAATTTGTTTTGTTGAAAAATTTGTTTTAAATTGATATCAAAATTTATTTTAAAAAGGTTTTCAAAATTTGTTTGAAATATATTGCTTATATGCAAGGGGAGCTTAACATCTTCTCTATATATACATTCATATTGAGTGTATCTTACATATTGAGGAGCTTGACCTCTCTTCTTTATGTGAAACACGTGTGTAGGGGGAGCTTAACATCTCCATTTATACATTGTATATTATACTTTATATGGGTTAGGGTCTAGTCATCCCTTCTCCATGTAATGCATGTATGAAGGGGGAGCTAACTTAACATCTTTCTCTTCATAAATGTATATCGCTTATACATCTTTCTTGTTTATTTGTCTTCACTTATTTGTTTATGAGTTGACAAAAAGGGGGAGAAGAACTTAATGAGTTTATATATGCATGCTATGTGTTTATGTTTATGCATATATGTTTGTTTGTTAAGTACTTTTATTGAATATCTATTTATTATTTATTATGCATGAGTTAAGGGGAGCTTCTATGAGGCTTAACTTTAATCCATGCATATATAACTTCATGAGTTTTGTCATCATCAAAAAATGGGAGATTGTTGACCCAAAGGCCCATCACTTTAGTTTTGATGATGATTAACTCATGAAGTTATAGTACTAATAATCTTATGCTTATTTAGTTTCAGATATTTGATCAAGATCTTAGTCGGTGTTTAGCTTCAACGAAAGATTCGAAGTCAAGTTTTGAAGGTAGCACATGTTGATTCAAGAGCTCGCGCATCAAGATCACATCAAATACTCAAGAGAAGTCTAGCTCGTTGAATCAAGGTTTGGACCAAGTCAAGTGGAGAAGAAGATTTTCAGGAGAAGATTTTCAAGACTTCAGTCTAGCTTTATAAGTGTTAAGATTTTATTTTTTAGATAAATGTAAAGGATAGATTAGTTGTGGATTGCTCAAGCTCATACACACACAAAATTTATATGTGATTTTATAAGAAATAGTTTTAGTTTTAAAAATACCGTTTTATTTTTTGAGCTTCAAAGAATACATATTTGATTTCATGATTAGATTTCATCAAAATGAGTTTATATGGCTTATATGTGTGTTGAATTTTATCCATACACATTGTTGCTTCATAATATTTAGAAAAGTTATTTGATGCTTTTATATCATGTGTTTAAGTTTTTGTTAAAATAAAACTTTGTTTAGAGCTTAATTGTAAAAATATAGATATTTTATCTTATATGTGTATTGTTTCATATCCATACAAACTATGCTTCAAAAGTATATAAATATTTTATTTTTATATTTGAACAAGTTTTGGACAGATTATTTTTCAAATTGAAGATTGATTTTGAAAAATACGGGTTTTTACGGCTAATTTCGATATCACAAAAATATTCAATATGTTTGTAATATGTGTTGATTTTTATCACACGTATTTGTAATTGAAAGTGTTTTAATGAACTTATTTTTGTGGATTTTTATGTATTTTAAATAAAATTTTAAAGTTTCAAAAGTTAGATTTTAAATCCTTAAAAGCCCTGACTTGAGCTTTTCGCAGTCGACCGATGTGCACAAAACGTGTACAGAGCCTGGCTTGAGGGCCGGCGACCGGGTAGTCGACCGAACGGTCGACCGGCCAGAGATCAGTGCTCTCTGGTTCTTACCTCGGTTGACCAACAGGTCAAGACCTGGGTGCGGTCGACGGGGCGGTCGACCGGCAAACCCAACGGTTAGAAATCTGACCGTTGGCCGGTCGACTGGCCAGTCGACCGACAGGTTAGTTTGGCCAAAAAACTGAGCCCAACGGCTAGTTTTCTGAACCCTATAAATTGGGGTTCTCTTGGCTAGTTTTGGGCAAGATTTTAGAGAAGTTTTTGAGCCAGTTTTTCCCACCTCTCTTAGAGTTTTTCTCAAGTTTTTGGGCTAAAACTTCCATATCAAAAGGAGAGTTTTTAAAGAGTATTTTTCTTGAGCCTTCAGAGAGATTGTTTGAGTTTTCCACCACTCAATCTATCAAGTTTTTCTTACACAAACTTGAGCTTTCCATTGCTATCGATCATTTGTTGTCAGAGTTTTTCTGGTGATTAAAGTGAAGTGATCACCAAGTTTTATATCTTTGTATTTGAGGAGGTGAACTTGTGGGTTCGCGTTGTGTAGAGTTCTTAAGGGAGCTCGGTGTAGAGGTGCGCCCTTGACAAGCTAGTGTTCTTGCGTGTGTTGTTCTTACGGGAACAAGTGAGGAATATACGGGTCCAAGAGTTCTTGAGGGAGCGCGTTGTAAGTGTTATGGCACCAAGCGATCTTGCGGGATCAATTTTAGTGGAAATCCTTCATAGTGTTGAAGGCGGGGACGTAGAGCAAGTGTGCTCGAGCCTCGAAACAAATCTCCCGTTTTTGACTGCTCATCTCTCTCTCTCTCTCTCATTTGTGTTTTATATATCTTGCATGTTCTTATTGTACTCATCCTTATATGCTTTATATACTTCTGCTATATATGTATATATTGAAATAACACCTAGAGGGGGGTGAATAGGTGTTGGCTAATCTTATGGTCACTTAATGCCAAATGATGCGGAATTAAATCTATTATGACCAAATTAAACTTCTTTTAATTAAACACTTATGTATAACACAAGAGTGTTGCCGAATTCCCTTTGCAGGGCTCTGGACAAGCTCCTCTAGATTCCCCTTGAATGGGTTGAGGTGCCGCGTTGGCTCTCTTGGTTGAATACTACTGTTAACAACAATCCCAATCAAGTATAGCAATTATGAGCACAAGGGAATATATCAAGCATGTAAATGTAAAGACAATGAAAGTAATGCAAGATATAAATGAGACAAAGAGAGAGAGAGAGAGAGAGAGATAGAGTAAGCAATCGCAAACACAAAGGGTTTGTTTCGAGGTTCGAGCACACTTGCTCTACATCCCCGCCTTCGACACACGAAGGTTTTCCACTATGCAAGATCCCAATGGATCTCTCCTCGGTGCCGCAACACCTACAATCCCTCAGACTCCCAAGTCCCGTACACACGCAAGCTCCACAAGCTCGCCGAGGCCGCACCTCAAACCACCAAGAGTTCACAACCGAACTCTAACCACCAATGAGCACACTTGCCCGTCTCCTCAAAGAACAAAGAAAAGATCTTTGGTGATCACAACACTTGATCACCTAAAGATACTCTCACTATAACACACCTATAGGAATATATAGCAATGGATAGCTCAAGTGTGGTGTGAGAAAAACAAGGAAAGGACTATGGTGAAAAACTCAAAGAATCACTTTTTACACTCTTAATAAAACTCCCTTTTAGATGGGAAGTATTTTGCTCTCAAATATGTGGAGAAAACTTTCTGAAAAGAATGGGAAAAACTGGACCAAAGCTCTCCTAAAATCTTAACTTCAAACAATGACAAGAACCCCCAATTTATAGGCTGCCAGAATATAGCCGTTGGGATCTGTCAGAGCTGCCGGTCGACTGGCCAACGGTCATTTTTCCGACCGTTGAAGCCTCCGGTCGACCGCCCGGTCGACCCAGAAATCCAGAGAGCAGAACTCTCTGCAGCGTTCGACCGTACGGTCGACCGGACCACTGTGCTGACAACGTGCACAGGGCTGTGCACGTCGGTCGACTCGGACGGTCGACCCAACCATGTTGCGGTCGACCGCCCGGTCGACCGTTTGGCCTGTCAGTCAGTCCTCAGACGGCACAGTTAAGGGATTTGGAAAAAAGTCTTTTAACTTAATAAAAATCCCATAAATTCTCAGTAAATCTAAAAAATAGTTTCAATCAAAAAAAACTGTTTTTCTAAAAACATGTTTTTCTAAAACTTGTTTTTCCATAACTTCACAAAATACAAAAACAAGATATTTTGAACTTATTAAAGCATAGTGTGTATGGATATGATCCACTACACAATCATAATGAAATATCTATGTTTTTGATCATAAAGCTCTGAACTTGGTTTTGGTTGAAAGATATGTATGATAGAAATACCAAAAACCAAAGTATATATATTTTGTCACAAAGAAAAATCTTTTTCTAAATAAAAATTCTTTTATGAAAGCAATTCTATCAAGAGTGTGTGTGTGATATAGACTTGAGCAATCCACCAACTATCTATCCTTTACATTTTTAACTAAACAAAAAAAAAACTAAATCTTATACCTAGACCCAAGTCTTCATCTTCTTGAAGTCTTCACTTGAAGGCTTCTCATCTTTTTGATTTGGTCCAAATGCAATCCACCGAGCTCATCTCTAGATGTGTTCTTGATGCATAGGCTCGTGAATCAACCGGTGCTAGCTTCCAACTTGTCTTTAAATCCTTTGTTGAAGCTCCACACCTACTAAGATCTTGATAATGAATCTGTCACTAATTAAACACAAGATCATTAGTAATCATAACTTCATGAGTTGATCATCATCAAAACTAGGGTGATAGGCCTTTGGGCCAACATATATATGTGTGTGTTATATATATATATATATATGTATATATGTATATATATGTATATATGTATATATATGTATATATGTGTGTATATATATATATATGTATATATATATATATATATATATATATATATATGTGTGTGTGTGTATATATATATATGTGTATATATATATATATGTGTGTGTATATATATATGTGTGTGTATATATATATATGTGTATATGTATATATATATATATGTATATATATATGTGTGTGTGTGTATATATATATATATATATATATATATATATATATATATATATATATATATATATATAATATATATATATATATATATATATATATATATGCTTGGGTTGTTTGTTTGCTCACACTGGTATTCAACTAAGAGAGCTTAGTGATACCTCAACTTTTAATTTAGAGGAATCTTGAGGAGATAGTTCAGAGCTCTTCACCGCGAATTCGGATACACTCTTGTGTTATACTTTATACGTTTGCTTAATAGTTTTCAGTTTGCATAATTAGTTTTTAATTCCACATTGTTTGCATTTGATTAGCTTGTCACCTATTCATCCCCCCTTTAGGTGACCTACATTATACTCTTGCCTTTGGCTTTTGATTTATCTACAAATTACCCAAAAGAGAGTTATTAGTAATATATTTAACATAACATGGTAGGTAATATGATGATTCTGATGCAAAATTAACCATTAATTAGACATCTATATGTAGTATTGTAGTGATATTGATCTTATTTAGAAGATTTTTATACCTTGATCGGGTTACTTTAGGCTTAGCGTGTAGTATACGTGGGGTATTTTTCTGGCGTATATACATTGCCGGCTCTCATCGCGTCTCCGTTTCAACGTATTTGGGCGGGGCGTGACACTGCAATAGAACACATCCAAACCAAGTATTGATGTGTCACTATATAACATATCCTTCTGTTCCTGATGGCATTGCTAAGATTAGGAATGATGTTAGCTTATTTTCTAATACTTGAAAACTTTTGTCCTGATCTTCTCTCCAAAGAATTTATTCTCCTTCCTTGTTAACTGAGCCAATGGTGCTATAATCTAATTAAATCCTTTCACAAATCTTCGATAATATCTAGTCAACCGCAGAAAACCCCAAACTTCTATAACATTTATGGGCCGGGTGGTTGAGTTAGAACCTGCACACAAATACAAAATTTCAGAACTTTTAAAACAGTAGTGCAAGGTGCTCAATTCTACCGCTATAGCAAGTGGCTATGCGGGTCGTGATCCACAAGAAGGGACTAGCGATGGAAGCTTTTTAGTAAGTTCTCTTTTATGCTACAAAGAATGGTTAAAGTTCTTCTTTTAGTTCTTTAAAAGAAAATGAAAAATAGAGTTAAAGTCAACTTAGAAAGAAAGTGGTAGATTCAGAAGGTGGAGAAAATAGAAATGGATATGTACAAAGAAATTGAAAAAGAGTGATAAAAGAAGTGGGTGTTGATGGTGTTGTGATCTAAACTAAAAAATTAAAAGAAAGAAAACTAAAAGAAAAACTTACCTCCTTTGGTTGATGACTTACCTGGAACCCTTGCATATTTTACCTTGCTTCGGAGGCGATCAACACATAATTCATAAGATCGAGCTCAGCCCCATTCGCATTACATCATCAAGACGAACAAGAATGAAATGATACGGAATCTTGAGGAGGAGAACATCATCATGAAATATCGGAGGCACTCACACAAACATGGGTATACTGATACTTCTATATTCACTTGGATACTCATCAAACCAAAAGAGGAAAAGTAGAAAGAAGAAGAAGAAACAAAAGTAAAGACGAACATAAAAAAAAAAACCTTTTATTGCTTGCAGAAACGATGGAAGAAAGGAGGAGGATACTTTGGTGTCACTCTCAACCTAAGCCTCTCTCTCTTACTTACATGAATCTCAATCTAACTTATCTTACAAAGAAATAAAAATTATATAAAAAGAAAATAAAAACCTACACTAAAAAGAATGAAAAACTGGCCTAAAATCTATCTCTGCTTAGTCGTCCCTCTTTGCCTTTGAGATTGCAGGTATTTATAGAAAAAAATGCAGAGGTTAGAGGAGTATGAAGATAGGAAAAGCTAGCTATTTCTGAATTTGAATCCTCCCCTTATCTCCAAACTTGATTTGATGTGGATATTCAGTTCTGATCTGCAGTTTGTTGGCGTGTTGATTGCTGAATATTACTTACCAAATGACAGAATTAGAAATAGTGATCAACATAAGAGTTGTATCCCTGTAAGTCTGCTTTCTGGATCATCTTGAATAATAAGATTTGAGATTCGGTAGCAAAAGTTATGATTCAAATACTAAAATGTATTCAGTCAGAATCTGAGTCAAACTTGCTTCATCTCATCTGTTGATCTTCTCTCTATCCATTTATCTCTCTGTATTTGATATTATCATCGGTTGATCTTTAGCTAACCAAAATGGATTTATAGAAATCTGAATTTTACCGGTTTCCATTTGTTGTTATCTTTCTGATTTGCTCTGATTTTCAGCTGAACATTTGCCCCAATCCTTGATTTATTCTAACTAGATCTGGGATCATCCTCAGCTAACCAAATAGATCCAGTTAAATCTGATTTTAATTGGTATTTATTTGGTTTAATTCTCTTTCTCTTCATTATTCGAGGAGTGTAATGAAAAGAATGCAAAATATATGTACGATCACCGGGCCAATTCTTAATTGCTTCAATCTTAACCAGATCTACTAATATTCCTTTATTGTATATAACATGGCCAAGAAACTCTACTTGTTCTAGTCTAAATTCACATTTCCTGAATTTGACATACAACTGCTTCTTTCTCAAGATTTGAAGGACATGCTTTAGATGATTCTCATGTTCTTTTTTACTCCTTGAATATATCAGAATATCATCAATGAATACCACTACAAACTGATTAAGATATGGTTGAAATACCTGATTCCTTAGGTCAATGAATGCTGTTGGGGTATTAGTATGTCCAAATGGCATGACCGAAAATTCAAAATGTCTATATCTAGTTCTAAAAGCTGATTTAGTTACATCTTCTGGCTTAATCTTCAACTGATGGTATCTTGATCTTAAGTCAATTTTTGAGAACATACATGAACCTTGTAGTTGATCAAATAATTCATCGATTCGAGGAAGTGGATATCGATTTTTAACAAAAACCTTATTCAACTCTCTATAATCTACACATAGTCTCGATCCTTCTTTTTAACAAATAGCACCGGTGCTCCTCAAAGGGATACACTTAGCCGAATAAATTTTTTTGTCTAATATATCATGTAATTGAGTTTTAAGTTCTTTCTTTTCAGCTGGAGCCATCCGATATGGTGCTTTTGAAATTTGAGTAGTTCTTGGCAATAAGTCTATAGCAAATTCCACTTTTCTATCTAGAGGTAAACCTAGTGGATCTTCAAGAAAAACATCTGGGTACTCACTCAACATAAGAATATTTTCAATTTTCACATCAGCTCTTTGGGTATCTATGACTGAAGCCAAAAATTCTCGACATCGTTGCCTCATCAATTTTGTAGCCTTCAAAGCTGATATGATAGGTATTGTATGATTATTCTTCATTTCTTCAAATATGAACTCTGAGATTCCTTCCATTCTAAAAATGATTCATTTTCAACAACAATCTACATGTGCATGACAAGAGGACAACCAATCCATCCCTACATGAAACTCCATTTCTTCTAGCTTAATTAAATTTGCTAGTGCTCTTACCTCACCCATTATCACTTCACTATCTTTATATTTAGTACTAGTTATTCTCCTTGTATCTACTAGTGTGGATATGACTAATTGAAATCCCAAAATTTCAAGAGGCTAATTAATTTACAAGCAAATACACTAGATATAAAAAATTGAGTAGCACCAGGATCAAAAAACGCATAGGCGGTATGTCCTGATATAGAAATTATACCTTCCACCACTGCATTCAACACCCTCGCTTCCTAATAAGTCATCGCAAATGCTCTTTCTTGGGCCATTGGCTGTTGTACAGAGGACTGAGTTACTGCAGTTCGAGGTCTATGGGTAAGTTACTGAAAACTATTTGGTGGTCCACCTAAAAGAGTTACTTTTCTTACTGGCTTTCCATTACATTTGCTGAAACCTTGGCTTCCTCGTACGATCAGACAGTGCTTCCTTAGATGCCCAGCTTTTTCGCAAAGGTAACAAGTCCTATATTGAATACAATTCCCGAAATAATAGGACAAAGGTGTCGCCTGCGTCTCTTGAAGACTTCATTTTGCTCTCGGCAAAAATCCTCCTCCCCTACTCTAAAGGTAATGTAATAAACCAAATCCCCTACTGATATTAGATTCAGACGCCCCAAATCCTGATGGCTCCTGGTATCGAGGACGTTTCGCGGCTTGGTCGAGTCAGTTGGGGGAGCGTTTGCTCCCCTATCTTCGTACACCCTCCCCGTTTGATTTTTCCTATAAATACTATATTTTTCAGAGAAGAAGGGACCGAAAATTAGTTTAAGTTTTTCTCTTTGTTTTTAGAGTTTAGGTTCTTTGTGTAGATAGTATTGAGAAGTTGTATCTCTGTTTTTTTTAATTTGTAATTCAGTCCAAATACCAGTGAGAGAGAGAGAGGAAAAGAGTGATTGTAACTTAAAGTTGAAGTGACATCAATAAAGGATCAAGATTTCTCTTCTTCTCTAATTCACGGGTATGTCTCATTTCATTTACATGTCTTGCTTTACCTTAATTATCAGTAGCTAAATTTGTTTTTTCTGGGCTCACTATCATCTCTCTTCAATCCCTCTCTTGTTTTGAATGATTTTGATGTAAAGAACCCATCAGAATCATATGTGTGCCATAAACTAAGCCTTTCTTCTTTGAAAGTGTTCTTGAAGGCACATGAGGATGGGTTTAGATTTCTAAACTTCTATTTTTTAAAGCATCACTTGAACTTGTTTTTATTCCAAGAGGATTTTTTTTAAAGAAAAAGAGTTAAACTTTTCCAAACAATCTTATTTGCTTTGCTTAAGACTTTCAAATCAAGCTTAAGTTTTTGCCTTTGATCAAGTTAAGGCACTGAGAATTTCAAGAGAAGAACATATCGTTGAGTAGTAAGATAGGGAGCCCAAATCTTTTTCCTATATTAAAAAAATAAATCAATCTTCAAGCTTTTTAAAGATCACCTTTTCCAAAGCCTTCTCTAAGTTTTCAATTTTTTTTAATCACTTCCTCACTCTCCATTCTCTTTTTCAACATAAAAACACCAACACCATTTTTTACTTATTAAACAAAAATACCGAAACGCTTTCATTACATTCCTCCTCGTGAACATGACCCGTTAGCCCAAAGCTAGACGGTAACTCTCACTGCTTTCACTAATAATCATGTCCTAAGATCATCTAGTCTGGGAGTCATCGGTACAAGGTTGCTAAATGGGTAAATTAGAAAGCCTAATGAAGCTAAGAAAAATAATAAGTGTACATAAATGTCTATATAAAAAGATATAAAAATATAATAATGTGTGTGTGTGTATGAAAACATAAGTAAAGGTATCATAGTTTAATAAGTGCAATTCCTTAATTGAAGACAAAGCTTCGAGTAGAGACTTATAATTAGAAAGAATAGTTTAGGTTAACCTAAAATCATAAGATCAATTAAATTTTTTCAAAAATGGTTCATAAACTTTCTTTCTTTCTTTCTTTGAAAAACCACTAACATTTGTTTCCCTTTTTATGGATTATGTGGGTGTAATCCTCTGAAAATCCTCAGGAGTCAAAACTCCTCCTCTAGGGTAACTTAGAGGTTTAACGGCTTGTTGCACGTGCTCAGTGCAATCGCGTCACCTACAAAAGTAGTGTAATAACTTTCTTAGTTTAGTTTTCCTTTTTCTTGTTTTGCTCGAGGACGAGCAAAGAGATAAGTATAAGGGTGTGATTAGTGGTTAATTTGCATCATAATCATCACATTACCTACCTTATTATGTTAAATATGTTACAAATAACTCTTTTTTGGATAATTTGCAGATAAATCAAAAACCAAGGGCAAGATGTAATAATAATCCAGAATTCCCAGCTATTTTCAGATTATTGGAGAGATTTCTTGTGGAGCAAGAGAGATCCTTCTAGATAGGGGTTGATTAGTCCTAGAAATAATTGGATGAATTTAGACTAATGCTTGCCTAAGTGCGTGGAGAGATGGATATTTCCTAGAGATCTCCTTCCAGAAGACAGGCAGTTGGAGCTGGATCAGCGCAAACGACCACCACATTGTCGTGGAAACACGGCTCGACAATCTTCTGGAAGCAGCCATGGATCAATGACACTTGCACTCGTTTCGTGCTCCCAAACCACTGCAGCCTACAAATACCCTGTAAATTCACCAGAAAGAGTTTGAAAGAAAACAATGAGCAGAGCACCTCCATTGCTTGAGCTAATCTTGTTATTCTTCTCCTGCATCATTGCAGCTTAGTCTATGGTTTTATTTTCCAGAAATTGAGTGGGAAAGAGAGAGTGTTATTGTAATGAATCAGTGACAAATCAATACAAGACTACTTCGTTCCTCATCGCTCTTTCTTGCTTCTTTTACTTGTGCTTTTTAATTCATGCTTCTAATCATGGTTAACATTTCTTGCAAGCTTTACATTCCATGTCTAGCTAATTTTTTTCTTACATGGCTAACTAACTACTAACCCACTAATCCTAACTTGCTTAAATGATAAACCCACATGAATCTATAGTATGCCAATGAGCCTTGTGCAAGTAAAAGTTATGGATGGCTTATGATGAAGGATTCTAACTCTAACACACTAACAAGCATTCTAACTGTTATATTTCATGCTTAACTAATATGTTCTTGATGATCTAGTGAATGCTTATTTTGCTTATTTTGGACTTGGAGAATGCCCCATCATCTATCCCAATACTGATAGTGCACTTGTTTCTCACCCTAATCTCACCTTAAAACGGATCTTGCTTGGGTGATGTTCAAGTTTTTGTCGTGTTAAGCATAGTGGAGGGTGATGAACTTTCATTTGAACACCACATGACTAGTTCTTAATGCACAAGACTCATGAAGGCCAAGGGTCCATTGTGAGGCACTATCTTCAAGCAAGTTAACGGTTAGTGGGGTTAATTAGTAGAATGTTAGTTATGCAACTTCTCCCAATTTCTACAACTCAAACTTTTTAAGCATTTTTCTTTCACTTTCTCAATTTTCTTTGAATTCTTTTTGCACCTCTTTTCTCAAAACTTTCTTTTGAAAACTTCTTCCAAAAACTTTTTTTTAGTTTCTTTAAACCTTCTCTTTTTTTTTTCTTTGTTTTCATTCATTGCTTTCTCAAATCTGCATTTCTTTTCTCTTTTGCTTTTACTCGCTTTCTCAATCACAACTACATCACATCACCTATTTCACACTTCTTCTTTCTTTCTTTATTCCTTTTAACTGAAACAAGAAAGAAATATTTTGAAGAAAACAACATAAAAATTGGATGAAGCTCTATCGCTTACCCTCCCTGCGGATATGACCCGTTATAGCTTTTACTACAAATGGTAGTTCGAAGGAACACATTAACATTACATACATACTCAGAGCTTGAACATTGACATATGGATCGGCATGGTTTGCTCTAAACTTCTGCTCCTTTTCCACCATCGAACAGACATGATTGAGGTCAAAGAGACTCTTTAGAGGGACATCGAAGAGCTTATAGAGCAGATAAAGTCTCTTACTGAGCGAGATTAACTTTTTCCTTTTTGGAACACTTGTATCGTTTTTTTGAAATAAAAGAGAAAGTACTTGTATCACTCTTACTTTTTTGATTGGAATAAAAGTGATAATTCTGCTTTTTGAATCATGCATGTTTTCTATTTTATTAGACTGAATAAAGTGAAAAATTTTAATTGCCAGAGGTGTGATATTAACTAACCAAGTAAATGATCCAATGACTTCATTGGAGAAGTTGAACATGGAAAGGTGTAGTTTAACCAATGATCTCATTTTTCTTAAGAAAATCGGGAGAAATTATTGTTAGAGGTGTGTTGTTAACTTGACAGGAGAATTTGCTAGAATATAATATTAATTTAGCAAAAGAAAGTCTCATTTTCGTGAAGAAAATCGGGAAAATTATGTTGGTGATCTATCACCGATCAAACAACAGAGAAACACCGAGTTGAAAACTCGGCAGCGCAGAAGATCTACCACTAGCGAGCAATTGAAATTAAAACACCATACAACCAAAGAAACAAGATTTAACATGGTTCGGCAATGTGCCTATATCCACGGGGAGAAGGGAAGAAATCTTTATTGAAAAAGAGAAAAAAATATAAGAGTTATAAGAAGATCTCTCTCTCTCTCTCTCACAACTCTTAATGGTGAAAATCTGAAATTCTCTTGAATTATTGACACACCTTCAAAAGGCCACCCCAAGGAGTTTATATAGGCACTTAGGATGATTCTAGTCCCTCACAAACTCCAATAACCAAATCAGCACCGCCTCAGAGAAATAGGAAACCCGTATCTAAACCAAAACAGGAAACATAACCGTATTAGAAAACTGCTAGAACCTGTAATAGTCGACAAGGGCAATTTATTAGGCGACTAGGGCAATTATTAGTCAACTAATACCTAATATTAGTCGACTATGCCTAGAGTTTAGTCGACTACTGTAATGTAATCTGAGAATCCATCTGTTTGTTTGCAAGGCCTAGTCGACTATACCAAGGTATTAGTCAACTAGACCAAGACCTAGTCGACTAATATGACCTATTAATCGACTAATAACATGTAAAATGCCTGTACATGTCCGTGCTTGATTTGTGAAGTTTGTAACACCTCTATCTGAATCTGAATTTTTTTACTGAATATGAGGCACTCCAAATACTAACAATCTCCACCTTGACTCATGTTCATTGAGTCCCTCCGTAGAAATTAGTCTCTGCTTCATTCGTCTGGCTTTCTCTCCCCTTTTGTGACTTCATATGGCTCCCTCCCAAGAGCTTGTTCGCCACTTTACCTTTGGAGAATATTGATGACATTCAGAGATACTCTGAACTTCTCTACCGGGATGGTTTTCATCATCATAACCACTGGATTCTTTTTCGTGCTGATCTTTACTAAATCGATCACCTTATCATCCATGACCCACTGACGTATCTTGTGATACCTCAGATCAATGTGCTTTATCGGCTTGTGATACCTGTGATCCTTAGCAAGATGAATTGCACTCTAGTTATCGCAATGAACCCGAACTGAATCCTGTAGGATACTAAACATCTCAACTAATCCTCTCAACTGCAACGCTTCTTTTGATGCCTCAATTGCAGCCATGTACTCGCCTCTGTCATTGAAAGAGTAATTGTATCTTGTAACTCTGCCTTCCAACTAATGTGCACTCAACTACTCTGAATACATAGCCCATCGTAGATCTTCCCTAATCAAGATATCCTGCATAATCTAGATGAACATAGCCTTGTAGCAACCTAGGCCTTCCTGTCTTCAAACTCTGACACCAAGCCTAATCTCACAGTCCCTCGTAGATATCAAGCACCCACTTTACTACTTTCTAATATTGCTTTCTTGGATTTGACATGAACCGACTTACTGTCTAATTGTATAGGCTAAGTCAGGCCTAGTGCAGACCATAGCATACATAGGTGATCCTACCGCACTAGCATATGGTACTGAGATATCTCCTCCTCCTCTTTCAGTGATTTGGACACTGCTTGGAGGATAATTTGAAGTAACTTGCCAAAGGAGCGGTGATTGGTCTACCTTCTGCCATGTTGAATCTCTCCAATACCTTAAAAATATAGTTCTCCTGGAATAGCCAAAGTCTGCCTAAGCCTCTGTCTCGAGTGATCTCCATACCTAAGATCTTATTGGCTTTTCCCAAATCCTTGATGTCAAATTTCTTCTTGAGCTAAGTTTTAAGCTTTTGAACATGTGTCTTGTTTCTTGCAACATTTAGCATAAAATCCACATATAACGTCAAATATGTCGGATCATCACTCTGCTTAAAATAGACACAACTATCATACTCACATCAGTTATATTTAGCCTAAATCAAGAACGATTCGAACAGTTTGTACCACTACCAGGGAGACTATTTAAGTTCATAGAAGGACTTCTTTAAAAGACACACCTTATTTTCTTTACCTTCCTGAATATAACCTTCAGGTTATTTCATGTATATCTTCTCCTCCAGCTCACCATGCAGAAACGCTGTTTTGACATCCATCTATTCTAACTCTAGATCAAACTGAAAAACTATCGCCAATAATATCCGAATAGATGTATGTTTGACTACAGGAGAAAAATCTCATTGTAGTCAATACCCTCCTTCTGAGCATATCCTTTGGCAACTAACTTTGTTTTGTACTACTTATTATTCTTTTTGCGAAAGACCCATCTGCAACCTATTGCCTTGTAGTCCTTTAGAAGGTCGACTAATGTTCATGTTTAGTTTCTATCCAAAGACTTCATCTCTTGCTCCATCACTGTAATCTATTTGCCATGGTCATCTGTCTTGATCGCTTTCCTGTAACTGTCAGGCTCACCTGATTCTGTAAGGGAGGGGACCTAGGGGGCAGGACAGAGGTGCAGTAAGGGAGGAGAGACGATACGGTCTATGAAAATAACTAAGATTGGAGTGAAACAGTAATGAGTGATGATGATTGAGCAGTAATGATGAGCAGTAGTGATGATGCAGTAATTATGAAGTAGTAATGATGATGATACAGTAATGATGAACAATAGTAATGATGCACAGTAGTATGAACGATCGCTCGGAACAGGACTAGAAGCCGAATACCCGGTGAAGGGTTCTGTACTTCTTCCTCGTGATTCCTCTTTGAAAGAGTTGGAGGTGCTTAATGCAACCCTGTTGTGAGAGCTTTTGATCGATAAATAAATGCAATGTTTACTAAGGATGGCAAATGCTTAATAAAAGATGGAATATTATTTCAGAATAATGAATTACAGAAGAAGTGAGAGCTTACAAGGTTTGTCTTGAATTAATAGTCTCTGAGACTGGATACAAGAAGTAGTAGGAATACAGCTTGGAATTTGAAAGAAGGAGGGAGAGGATTTTGATTACAAGAGATTTTTGAAGCTCTGCTATTTTTTGCTCTACCTTTGAATGAATGAAGAGGCCTTAAATTTATAGGAGAGTGTCGAGCCTTCTGGAGTGATGAGTTGGCTGGAATCTGCTTTGTGTCTCGTCGAGCTTTGTGTCTCGTCGAGCTTTGTGTCTCGTCGAGAGCTTTGAGTCTTGTCGAGTCTGCCTTGGAATCTTGTCAGCTGCTTTGGAATCTCGTCAGATTTGAGTCTTGTCGAACTTTGAGTTTTGTCTGTTTTTGCTTTGTTGACTGCTTTTGAGTTTGAATGCTTTGTCTGGAGTGCTGTCGGAGAAGGAATCTACTTTGCTTTATGTCTTGTTGTCTGGAGAATCTGCTTGAGTGCTGTCGGAGAAGGAATCTGCTTTACTTTAAGTCTTGTCGAGTCTTGTCTGCTTTCGAATCCTGGCAGCTTTGAGTCTTGTCGAGCTTTGAGTCTTGTCTGCTTTGGAATCTTGTCAGCTTTGAGTCTCGTCGAGAGCTTTGAGTCTTGTCTGCTTTGGAATCTTGTCAGCTTTGAGTCTTGTCGAACTTTTGTCTGGAGTGACGAGCTTTGTGTCTCGTCGTGCTTTGGAATCTTGTCAGCTTTGCTGGCGAGTCATGTCTGCTTTTGGATGATTTCTTTTGAATGATGTTTACATGTCAAATGGATCTTGTCAGCTTTGCTGGCGAGTCATGTCTGCTTTTGGATGATTTCTTTTTGAATGATGTTTACATGTCAAATGGATCTTGTCCACCGATAGGATCTGATGAAGAGGATGTTGTTAAGCTTGCTCGTGACCTGTTGAGCTGTTTCTACATTTTTTTGAATTTTTGAAATTTTAAGAATTGTTGGAATTCATCTTCGGAGTCTGAGTCTTCTTGAATTGTTGTTGGAGTCTTGTGAGTGGGTTTTGGAGTGACTGGAGAGTCTGCCCTTTTAGGAACTTGTTGAATTTGATATTGAAGCCTTTTGCCGGTGGCGATGAATACGGTAACTATTATGTCAGAACATAGTGTTTGATTGAATTTGTCCCACCATTTAATTTTGAATTCTTTGAAGAGGCTCATTGGGAATTTATCTGCAGTACTGTAATGTTGAGCAATTTTGTAACTCCAGCAGAAAATCCATGGAACCTTGAATTCCCTGTAGAATTGTACTGTCTTCTCGTAGTGCAATCCTTTAGCCTTGAGTAGGTAGATATTGAATCCTTTGAGTACTGTGGATGGTAGGATGTCTGTTGTGGGTCCGTATAAATGCCCCCATTCATAGAACCAAATTGGGAATTGTTCTTGGCAGTTTGAATGAAAAGTAAAGAACCATGAGTGGTCAAATGGCCTGTAGAGGAAGGCACAATACCATGCTATCCTATAATCATGATAGGAGTAGCCTTTTGGAATAAAGTTGACGGTGAAATTCTTTGTCGTGGCAAAGCTTGCCCATTCTGATGGTTTGATGATCCTTTTGATGATGCATTTTGAATAGGAGATTTTGTTTGGATTGTTTTTGTCCATGGTATGGTATAACTCAATGGAGCCTGAGTCTACAAGGACAAGTTCATAATATCTTTGTGTTTTGAGTGGGTCATCAGGAATCCATTGGCAACCGAGAGGTAGGATTTTATTGACAAATGAGGTGAGAGTTTTGTAATCAGAAACTTCATTAAAGGTAGTGAGAAGTAAATGCTCTTGGTTTTTCTTTGTGAAATAGGGAGATGAATCGGATGTGGACCGAGGTCTTGAAGTATTTTGAATCTTTGAAGAAGGTGTTGAAGAAGTCATAGCATAAGGGAGAGGAGAAAATTACCTAAAACTTGGAATCTATTAGGACTTTGAATAGGAGATGTAGAAAGGGATGAGATTTTTATCTCATAGTCTTTTGGATTGACAGTTTTTTGAATTGGAGATTTGTCTTTGTCAGTGCTCATCTTGAATCTATTTATTGGGGAATTGGTTAAGGAATTGTCAAAACTGAAGATAGAAATAGTGGCTTGCCATTTAGGAAAGATATGCTTAGATGCATCGGTTTCTACTATTATAAATGCATGAGGAATGCAAAGAACTAAATGAACTGTGCGAGGAATGCAAGGATTTGAATGAATTTTTTCCCGTTTGACTATGTGGATATCCTGTAGTGGACGTTCTATAACATTATCTTGTAGGAGCATAATCTTATTTTGTTTTCTTTGAATTAGGTTTATACTTTGGTAAATTGAATTAGTTTGTAGGGTATTTAATTCTTTGTATCTAACAGGAGTTATGAAATTAAATAAGATTTTTTGTCCCATGATATTTGTACCTAATCCGCTTGAATCAATCCAAAATGGGTAAATTTGAGTTAGAAATAGAATTCCTAATATTACATCAGTATTTAAATCATCAACAATAATGAATTGGTGTTTGAAACAGATTTTTTCATTACATATTGATATCTTTGTTAATTTTCCCATAACCTTTAATGGTGAGTTGTTTGCTGTTACTAATTTTTCGTTTGTTGGTTTATAATATTTTGTTGGAAAGATCCCGTCTCTAATTACGCTATGGTCAGCTCCTGAATCAACCATAGCTGTAAAGGTTACTTTGAAATTGTTAACGGCAAGTGTTATTAGTATGAACCATTTTTGATAATTGAATCCTTTAATGGCAGAAATGAATTTAGAGTTTGAAGGTTCGGTGGTTGAGATAGTGATTTCGTTTAAGGAGAAGGGTGGTTCCTCTATTGTAATTTCTTTCCCTTTAGCAATTTGATTTTGAATAAGGCACATTTGTGTTTCACAGGCTAAATTCTTAGTCTCTACTTCTCTTAGATCTCTTTTAATGTGTTTAATTTCTTCTTTTAATTGTTTTATTTCTATTCGGATTTCATGAATGTCATTCGGTTTGGTCTTTAGGCTTGTATTAATCGGATGAGTTTCAAAAAGTTTTGAAATACTAAAAGGTTGAGTTAGTAGATGATCCTTTTCTTCTTCTTCATTTATTATTTGAGCTTTTAATTTCTCTAAGTGTTCTTTTTGTTTGTCTAGATCAGGAATTTGTTGTATCATATCAAATATTAATTCTTTTGATTTTATATTGTTTGTCTTTACAGTGTTTCCCTTAGATATATTAATCATATTGACTTGTTTACACGCACAAGAAGTTTTGTCCGAATCATTAGACCTTGATGAATTATAAAAATCGTCGTTATCGGATATTTTATTAATTTCAGAATAGATTTGTAATCTTTCTTTTAATTTTTCTCTTACATCTATATTTACGTCTGATAGGCCATCTATAATTTCATTAATTTTATTTTTTCCTTTTGATCTACATTTATTCGCTGTGTGACCTGGTTTGCCACATTTGTAACAAGTAATTGGTTTGGATTTATTTTGATAATAGTTATCGTTTGAATAGTTTTGAGAATACTTATGTTTTCTTGGTTTATATTTGGTAATCATTTTTTGATTATGTCTTTTTTCTGTTGAGGGAGCCCTTATTCTTGTGATGCCGAATGCTTCACAGAAGGAGCCCATTTCTTTACGTTTGTTGCCATATTTGGCTTAGAATTTTAACTCTTGACATGCTTGTAATGCTTCCTTTTTAACGAATGCAAATAATTGACCGTATGTTATAGTACTAAAATCGATATTATCGTCTTCAATTCCCATAGCCTTTTTAATACTTGTAAAGACTCTTTGTGAGAATAAATTGGGTAGACCAGTAATAAATTTTTCTTTCCAAAATGATTTGGTTGAATCGGATCGTTTTAACACATGAGTTAGGAACATATCTTTATACCATCTGAAATCAGAAAGGGTTGGACATCTTAAATTTGTAAGGAATATTTTTGAAGATCCTAATTCTTCTGTAGGATTTCCTACAAAATGTGTAGCTATTGTAACAATGAGAAAATTAGCGGAATCATTTTTCTTTTGAATTATTCCTTGAGCATCTTCTACTTCTATTTTATGATTTAAAACGGTTTGTTTTTCTTCTAAGGTTAATGAATTATCCCACCAGTATTTTAATTGTCCAGTGAATCCTGTGACTATGTATACTGTGGCATTTTGTTCTGGTAATCGATTTGTTTTATAGGCTGTTACCGCCATACCTATTTCTTGTAAAGCGTTTAGTATTTCATACTCACTTTTTCCGTCTATATTCCATTCGTAGACAGAAGTGCCATCATAACTTGATTTGAATATTGCCTTTTCTTTATATTGAATATCTGGAGGTGTTGGCCTAGGGTAATAATTCTTAGTGTTGCCTCAACGCCAGTTATATGAATTGTGGTTGCTACTCCAGTTATTTCTATATGAATTATTATTTTTCTTGTATTTTGTATTAATTCGATCAATTTCTAAATTTTGATTTGTTCCTTGAATTTCATCTTCTATTTGATTTACCTGTTGTATTAATGAATTATCGGAATCGTCTATAGATTCGGATTCTAATTTATCTTATTTTTCAATAGTATTTAACTTTGATGTACTTGGAATATTTTCATTAATTTTTTCTAAGGTTTGAGTTATTTGTCCTAGTAAGTTCATCGATTGTATTTTTTCTTCGTATTCTACCGGTAAACTATTTGGTTGAAAATGAGGTTTTGAATAGCTTTGTGGAAACTTAGGATTTGAGTCCTTTTGAATACTTTTAATCTCTGTTGATAGGTAATCAATTTTTTGTGTAATGGTATGCAACATTTGATTTGAATAATTATTTTGATGGTATACCTTTTTAATGTCTTCAATATTGACTGGTTCATTATTATTTTTACCTCTTTTAAAAGGTGAAGTAGTGACTTCTCCTTCATTCGTTGTAATTTTGATGGATTGTAATGGTGGATAAATTGAAGTCACAGTATTTCCGTCTGTTAGTTGCCATTTTTTATATAAACTAGTTTGAACATTAATTTGGGATTGTTCGTATGGTTTATGAATACCTTGTTTTTCTAAATAATACTTTAACCATATTTCGAAGCTGAAATCTAGATTTTGTTCGTTCATGAGAGTGATCCATTCTTTTATTAGTATCTCTTTGTAGGTTCTGTCAAATCCGAGAACCAATTAAAATATTTGGATTTGCTAAAATCTATCATTAATTCGAAGCTTTTGTTAATGAATGGTTTCTGACTACTAATCGTATTAATTTCTCCAGTAAAGTCTGCTCTCATTTGGGATGATGTTGGAGAGTAACTTTCTTGATTCACTTCTGGAAGAGGTGATTTATGGAATACTTTGATTGGTTGTTGGAAGGAATATTCTGAACATGATTTCCTACTAGGTTCAGCGTACCTATAGGAAGTTGAAGGTCTTTCTCTAAATGAATTAAATCGTATTAATACTGTTCCGTCATTTTCTTTGATGATGTCTGATATTTCTGTTCTTTCTATGTCTCTAGGATTTTGGGGGTTTTCTATTTTGAATTCTTCTGAGATTGTAATCTCATTCCATTTTAATCTTTTGGGGACGAAGGTTTTTGACTATTCAGCTTCAATCTGAAGTAGGACAGTTTTTTCTTGAGTAGGTGAACTTATTAAAAAACCTAGAGGGGGGGGTGAATAGGTGTAAATGCTAATCTAGAAACTAAATGCGCTAAATGCGAAAGCTTAAAAACAATTTTGTAATCACACTTAATACAACCAACAAGTGTAGCCGAATTCCCCGTGAAGGGCTCTGGACTAACTCCTCTTGATTCCCCTAGATAAGGTTGAGGTGCTATATGAAGCTCTTGTGGTTAAGTATAAGTGAGGCACACACAAACAAGCCAAGCATATAAGGATGATAGCAATATGAAATAATGCAAGGCACAAATAAAAGAGAGAGAGAGAGAGTTAGGAGACAATGGATCAAACGCTAACAACAAGACATGTTTCGAGGTTCGAGCTCCTAGCTCTACATCCCCGCCTTCACCACCGTGAAGGATTTCCAATCCACTATCTCCCACCGAGGGAACCTCCACCGAGGAGGATTTTTACAACAAGGGAGTACCGAACTCCTCTCTCAAACACCGCCTCACAACCGAGGGGTAGGCCCGTAGCCAAACAACAACCAACACCTCTACAGAAGAGGGTTTACAAACCAAACTCCACCTCTCACTAGAGGGAGCAAACCATAATCCTCAACCTCTACCAAAGAGGGAGCAACCCAATCAAAGCAAGGGTTTTTACAACAATGGTTACAAAGACCACAAACTCTCCTTTTCCACAAAACAAAGATCCTAATAGATTAGATAGAAGATATAGCTCAAGTGGAAATCAAGGTGTTTTTGGAAAGCAAATCACGAAGAAAAACTACTTGGGAATCACTTGAAGATGATAGAAATGAAAATCCAAAATAATCCCAAAAACCTAGTTTTCTTTGATTTTCCAAAACCCTTGAAAAATAATAAAATGAAATCTTTAAGCTTTAAAACTCTTTGAAAACTTCTTTTAAACTCTGGAGAAACTAGGAATTTTTCTTGTTAAAAACCTTAGCCAAAATCCCAAGAAATGGGGTTTATATAGGCCAACACAGAAAATAGCTGTGAGCTCTGGATCTGATCTGGCAGCCTGACAGGCTTGCGATCGACCGCCACCGCCAACGCTATTGACCTTGGGAATATCCGGTCGACCGCCCCGGTCGTCGACCGCCCAGATAAGAGAGTAAGGCTCTCTAGTCCGGTCGACCGACCGGCCGACCGGCCCTGTGTCTGCCAAACGTGCACAAGCCGTGCACGTCGGTCGACCGCAACGATCGACCGGCCCTTGGTTCGGTCGACCGTGCGGTCGACCGACCTGGCCTGTCAGCCACAGTCTGGGTCAGAAACTGGATCAGAAAAATAGTTAAACATATTTCTAAAAATTCTTTTAAGTCTTGTAAAAATCCCCAAAATAGTTTTAACATTTTGCATTGATATATAAACATGTGATAAAAATTTCAACTCAAATATCAAGCAAGTTAGACTATTTTTGTGTCTAATCATTTTTATCAAAAACCAAAACTTGTATTTTGTCAAACTTGAATTTTTCAATACATGAATAGGAAAGTCAAAATAAGTTTGTTTAAAAGTTAAGCATGCATGTATAGAATGAATCTACTATACATAAACCAATTAAACTTGTTTTGATCAATCTATTCATGAAAACAAATATCGGTTAAACTAAAAACCGAAAAACCATAAAACGTGTGTATTGTGCACTTGAGCATATCAACTATTCTTATCTTTACACATGGATCTAAAACACAGTAAACATTAGGATACCTAAGTCTTCTTGACGATCTTCATCTTCAAGTCGACTCGGTCCAAACTCCGTGATTCAACGAGCATGGCTATGAATGATCTTGATGCACGGGCACGGGAATCACCAGTGAAGGCTTCCAAACTCCTCTTTTTGAAGCAATCACCAACTAATATCTTGTTTAATGATCTGAAACTAAAATCACAAGATTATTAGTAACATAACTACATGAGTTAATCATCATCAAAACTAGAGAGGAAGGCCTCCGGGCCAACAATCTCCCCCTTTTTGATGATGACAAAACTCATGGAGTTATATATGCATGGATTAAAGTTAAGCTTCAAGGAAGCTCCCCCTTAACTCATGCATAAACAAATAAACTAATAAACATTAAATATATGCAATGAATATTAAATATGATAAACATGATAATGCATAGATCATGCATAAAACACATAAACATGCATAAACACAAATTATTCTCCCCCTTTTTGTCAATCATCAATAAAAAGGTAAACAATCAAAACAAAACAAAATCTTCTCCCCCTTTTTACTACAAAGAAACAATCATCAATAAAAAGGGTAAAAGCAAAAACCAATCAATAAATTTTTCTCCCCCTTTTTGTTCGAAACAATGAATCAACAAAGGGTTAATAAAAAAATGTTCTCCCCCTTTTTGTCTAAAACAAAAAAAACCAAATAGGGTGACAATCAATTAAGGTACCAATTGAAAATATGTCAAAGTAGCATCTTGATACCAATTGAAAGTAAACATAGGTCAATCAACAAATGGTATATGCGATATACATTCATGAAGAGGAAGATGTGAAGCTTCCCTACATAGATACATTACATGAAGGAGGGATGACAAGCCCTAATTCACATGACGTACACTATGCAATGCATAAGAGGAGATGTGAAGCTCCCCTACACACATGTACCACATAAAGAAGAGATGTCAAGCTCCTCATTACAAGATACACTCAACATGAATCTATATGTAGAAGAGATGTTAAGCTCTCCTTGCATATTGACAATACAAATCAAAACTTTTGTATATATTTTTAAACAAAATTTTGAGATACCAATTTTAAAACATTCAAATAAACATCTTTATATCAAAAGAGAGTATTTTTTTTTTAAGTATATGATATCAATTTAAACTTTTTATTTTCTATCATAAAGCATGGGAGTGGAAATACAAATACCAATTGAAATATGAAAATCGAATTTTCTCCCCCTTTATGAAATACCAACAAAACACATGCATAAGCTTGTTTAAGACCAATTGAAAATTGAATCAATTGAAACAAAGTTGAAGCTCAAGCTTAGCATAAACAAAATATATATGTATGAAAAATTTAATACCAATCGACATTGATACTATTGGAATTGAAAAACATACATACAAACAAACATATATGAGTATAGAAGAAAGGTCAAAATTGATACCAATTGAAAGAATCCAATGATACCAATCGAAACAACAATAATATCAAAGTATAACTCATATAACCTATCCTCCCAATCATGTTCAAGTTTAAAATAATTTTCAATATAAGGCATACATGAGCATGATCGCCCATCCATCCGCCCGTGGAAGGTAGGGGTTTCAAAAATAGATTTAAAAATATAGTATATTTGAAAATCTCTATCATAATGAAGAATATCGCAACTAGTTATATAAAAACTAGTACGAAATCCTTCAAGTAAGGAATAAAACAAAAATGAAAACATGAAATTCACAAAATAGTCAACACTCATAATCGATTAAGCATAAATATGACTCATGAAAACAAACAAATGAGTAAACAATAAATGTGAGTGTATAAATACAATGTGAAGATCATAATCATGAAAGATGGTCAATAAGCTCAATATTCCTTGAAACATGAAAACATGAAAATCATCAAAACTATTTAATCTTCAAGGTATATGTATGTCCTATACAAACTAAAGTATACATACATATCCAAACACAACGAGTCCACAAAAATATATGCATTAAGGTGGCTCAAAGGATGTATATGTATAAATAATAGTTTAGATAAAATGGACATATACATGAAGTTAAACATAAACACAAAAACATGAAACAAATCCAAAAATGGGAATACAAGTTTAAAATGCATGAATCATCAAAACTAGACTATACTAGCACATCTAATGGGTTCAAATAAGCATTCAGCTCAAACATATATAGATTTATTTGTGGCCCACTATATGCACAAGTATATACCAAGTTTTAATGAAAACTAACATCTAAACATGTAATCAACGCATGAAGTATAAAAAAAGATATGAATAAACATGAAAAACAAACATGATTATTATGTAAATTCACATGATATTAGAGCTATGATAAACATGATAGCTAAACAAAGGTGAGAACACAAAAATAATAGTCCATATTAAACATGAGTGTCTCAAAGGCTATACATGCATGTCAATGATCTAATAAATATGGCATTACATACTAATCTATAAACATCAAAACATGCTATAAATAATAAACATAAAAAGCATGCAAACATAAATAAGGAGTTAGGAATCGTTACCAAAACTTAGAAGGCAACTTTCCTTGTCTCCAAAACATGGTGGTCATCTCCACCAAACATCCCTTGAAAGTGATGCATCCAAAATGTTTCCTTTAAGTACGGAACGCATCCACTCCAAGGTACCGCTACTCTCACGTCATGCGAGAGCCCACTCCTACATCAAATACAAGAGGGGTGGTTTTGGTACCCACAACTTTTTGGGTCCATGGGGTTAGTACCATTTCTAACCCAAACAAATTTATTTGCTAAATTACAATCATGTATACGATCAAAGCAAAATTAGCAAGGTGGCCCTTACGTCCACAATGTGTACAAGTGTACACATGAGCATACAAAGTGTGATGGTGTCCGTGAGGAGTATGTGTATTCCGTGGAGGGTGTGCATGAAAAGATGGAACTTGTTTCTTTCGAAACAAAGTTTCCAAACGTGTATGGCTCTTGGCACAATGGCTCAAAGTGGAGCCCAAACAATCTACACTCTTCTTAAGTATGTATATATCTTTTTCAATTAAGGAAGAAGTGTGGCATGCAATGGGTGATTTAGATGGAACTACCCTAGTATGGCAAACATGTGAATCCAAATCATTTTTCAAAGATTTATTTTTCTTTAAACAAATTTCTAATTCTTTTGAGATAAAATCAATTTCATTTTTCAAAATATTATTATCTCTTAAAATAGAATCTACTTTTGAAGATAAAACCTCATTATTTTTCAAACCATTAACACAATCATTTTTATTCTTCAAAAATTCATTTTCTTTTAGTGCAAGTTCAAGTTGAGATTTCAATGAATCCCTTTCATTAGAAATCTCCTCTTTCTCTTGCAAACAATGTCAAGTCTAGAAATCAAATTTTTATTTTCATTGTTAAGGCCTAGACTTTCTTTTTCAAAACATATATTTTTCAATCAATTTTTCACAAACTATAGATAGTTCTTCATTTAAAGCATGGGGATCAACAAAATCATTACATGAAGAACTAGCATCATCATCATCATCTAAGTGGGTTTCCGAGTGTACCTCAAGGGAGTCATTCCCTTGGACCGTATAGCATTGTTGTGGCTCGGATTCTCCACTAGTTTCCTCCGGTTGGATTGGCAATTGAAGCTTGGAGGTGGTTGTGATTGTCAACTTATTCCACACTGCAAATGCGGAATCAAAGTTAGAAGCAAGCATAAGATATTCTTTAGGTAGCGTGCTTCTAATGGCCTCAAGGGCTTGTGCATTGGCCCCTATATGCTTGCTATCACTAAGGTAGGATTCCTTGGTAATGGCAAGGTGAACCTTATATCCTAGGGTTTGTAGGTAAATGGACTCTTAGTCTTCCAAACAAGAATGTTGGAAGGGTCAAATATAGGTGGGGTCATGAAGTCCATGGGTCCAAACTAAATGTGTGCAAACAAGCAAATGCAAATGTAGACTAGCAAACAAGGATCTCACTCCTAGGTTGTTAACCTAAAGTATCAGGAGCGTAGGCTCTGATACCAATTGAAAAACACCTAGAGGGGGGGTTGAATAGGTGTAAATGCTAATCTAGAAACTAAATGCGCTAAATGCGGAAGCTTAAAAATAATTTTGCAATCACACTTAATACAACCAACAACTGTAGCCAAATTCCCCGTGAAGGGCTCTGGACTAACTCCTCTTGATTCCCCTAGATAAGGGTTGAGGTGCTATATGAAGCTCTTGTG